>CAJNIZ010008433.1:0-14684 GCA_905231905.1 Symbiodinium pilosum
TTCCCAAAATTAGGGGACCCCAAAATATAGACCCCAAAATACTATAATCCTTATTATGGGGACCCCCAAAAAGCTACCCCTAATTTTGGGAAACTACCATTTGAGGCGCTCCGAATTCCTTGCCTGCGGGGCATCCCGTTTGCTTCTCACGGGCGGCATCCCAGGGAGAAAGGTACAACGTAGCTTCCTCCACTTCACCTCTCAGCAATCATGTGAGCCGTAGGTTTAGGGATTCATGGGGCGTTAGGGTTTAGGGTTTAGGGTATAAACTCTTTGAAGGGGGTAATCTAGGGAACTATATAGGGGAGTATCATAGGGCTTCATAAAGGCGGGGATGCTGGGAGTTTAGACTATATCACATGTATAATTAGTGACGGGACTTTGTTATCCTAACCCCCAAAATCAGGGCCCTGAGACTATCACGTGATAGCTAAAGGGTCCTAACTTGGGGGTGACCAAAACTCCTCTTGTTAATGTAAACTGTCATGGGGGCCCCTTTACTTTCTTCATACTCTCCATATTTCTGGGGGTACTTCACTTCACCTTTCAGCTTTCTAGCCATTCTCCCTCACCTCTGAGGAGTTTTCAAGGATTATTCCCCACCCTTAAATCAAAGTATCAAGTTTTGGGGACCGGGGTTCACAGCGTTTCTCTGTGGGGTTTGTGATAATCATGCGTGGTTTCGGTTGAAGACTTTGGGCTTCCAGGACATAGAGTACGGTTTAGGTTTTTAGGGTTTTAAGGCTGGTATTCTTGTCGTGGGGAAGATGTCGCTAAAGGTGGGCATCTGGGGGCATTAGAAATACACGTCCACGTACAGCGCATTCTAGGCTACGGGATGTATTCTCCCCTGCGCTAACATGCAACCCCATGTAAGGCCTTCATACACAGCAGTATTCTGCAAAGGGCCTCTTATGGCGTTCCGTGTTCGTTTGGGGCATTTTCGTCTGTGTTTGGAGTCCCTTGTAGAACACGGCATTAATACCTTGGGTACGTGAAACATGAATCAAATTTTGACAGCCGCCCCACCCGACACATGAACTATACTCAACTGGACCTCCATGGAGCCCTTTAGTCCCTAAACCCTAAACCCCTTGGAGACTCCTTGCTGTTGCCAACCTTGGAGCTTCAATTGCCACTGTGATAACAATTACTGCTAGAGTTGATGGACAAATTCCTGCATGATCCTATGTGTGGTATACTACCATAGTTCCCAAGGTTTAGATATAGGGGGGTCATGCGGAATTTCGTCAGTCAACAGTACGATCACTACTGAGTACAACTATTGCTACGACTACTACTACTTACATGGTTACTAGTATTACCATTACTACAAGTACAGCCGTTCGTCGTCTCCACTACTGCCTTTACTACTAGTACTACTACGCTTCCTACCACTAACCGTATTGCTATTAGTCTTACTCTTCCCTAAGACGGACCCCTTTCATCCCCTTTACTCGGTCTCACTCTAAGTCCCAAACCTCAGCCCCCTTAGCCACGCAAAGCTGGGTTGCTGCAAAAAACGTAGAGTAAGTTACCATTATACGCAAGCTACTACGTTCCTCGCTTCCTTCAGGTCCATATTATAGTAATTTGGATCAACCCAGGACTAATGCGAAAAAGGGGGCCCGCAGTTTTTGACATGCTGGGCAACTCTAGTATTTTGAGGTCTATATTGAGGTCTTTTCATTTCGGAAAACTACCTTTTGGGGGTTTAGGCCTGCCGACTTCAAACATATGGACCGGACTGAAAGGCTTTTTTACAGCTGCTAGTTAATGAGCACCCGAAACCCTAAAATCAGCATTGCGAACCCTGCACCTCAACCCCCTAAACAATTCAAAAGAGGACCCGGCTTAAAGATCCTACCTTTCAGCTCTAAACTCCTCTAGCTAAGCTGCAGCCTTGTTCTGACTTGTAGGTGTTTCCCAGCTGACCCTGAACCCTGTTCAGGGTTCAGGAAAGATACCTTCAGCCCTAAATCTTGAACCTTACTGCCCTAAACTCAAACTTGCAAGCCCCAAGCCCCAAGGCTGAGGGCACCTGGCTTTGCATAGTATGGCAGCAGGCCATCTTTCCTTGCTTGTTTTGCAAGTCCGAATTAAAGGCTTCGGGTGTAGGGTGGATAGCAAGGAATATGGGAATATAGTCCCTACATGTCGGAGGGATTTCAATTGGGGAGTTACCTGGCGGGTGCTCTTAGGCTTATATGGGGGGCCGAGGCGTATACAATGGCTATGTAAGGCGTTAGCCATACCCCCCTAAATCCTAAAACCCCTGAGCCCCTCCCAACAATGCCTCAACCTAAAACCCTAAACTGCATCATTATCATCATCATTCAGGATGCAAGGTTGCCTTGGTGACAACAACGTCATTCCCATCATGTGCTACACTCAGCATTTGCCCTAGAATATGTTTGTAGGGTACATGATAGGGATTATATAGGAATACAGGCCCAGCAATGGAGAATCAGGGCGTAGGGATTTTTCCCATAGAGCAAATTACGGACTATGTTAAACTACCAAAAGAGACCCTTATGTCCACCCTCGATCTCGAATGTCCCTGATGAAGCCTTATATGGATAGTGGCCCACATGGTTGCTGCGAACAGATTTGTCAAGACTAGTCTTGGACGCTTGGGTGCTGCCCCCGCCAACGTATGTGGAAGCTTCTGTAAGTAGGGGGCTCCAAAGTGGACCCTAAATATGTTATAAACCTTACTGCAGGGGCTCCCCAAAAAGGGCAAGCCAATATAGGACCCTTCTTAAGTATCACATTCACAATAGGAAGGGATTGCTTCCTTTGGCCAGGCATCTCGCCATCGCTGGCTGGGCAGTAGACTCCATCCAAGAAAGCTGCGCCTCAAGATTCTTGATGGCTGTTCATCCTGTCATACTATCATTTAATACCTCCTACCCCGATATTTACTATTCCGTCTCCCCAGAAAAGACTTTATATGTTGGGAGACATATTTGATGTTAGGGTGGGGGGGGGCATGTAATATTAGTGTGAGGGGATTAGTAAGAAATGAACGACTGAACAAGAAAGTTATAACTACCATTTCTTTGGGGGTAGTATAAGGGCTACAGTAATGCTACATTCCTCCATCCACACTGCTAACAACCGGTATGGTTGGGGCTTAACCCCTAAACCCTAAACCCCTAACCCTAAACCCTAAACACTAAGCCCTTAACCCTAAACCCTATCAGGATCCCTCAGTCTGAACTAGGGCAATACCTGAAGAGCCCACCCAACGTTGGGGGTGAGGTCATCATACGTTGTCCGGATTTAGGATTTGCCTCGACTCTCTGGCTGGCTCCTAAAACCCATTGAAAAAATATTACTATTATTATTACTATTACTATTACTATTAGTACTATTACTAGTACTAGTATTATTTTACTATTACTATTACTATTACTCCTTACTATTACTACTATTATTATTACTAGTACTGTTACTATTACCACTATTACTATTATTAGTATATATGGTCCCCTATAAATGCCATTAGGGAAAATATTAAAATATCCCAGGGGCCTACGCAGCTCTTTCATGTAATTCCTTTTTTTGGGGCTTGGTATGTCTTTTGAGTAGGATGCTTCTTAGGATCTGCAAAAGTGTGCCGCATTGAATCCGGAAGAAGCCAAGATTGCATCACAACTTCCTGCACAACTGCAAGTTCTGTGAGGTAAGCCGCGCAGCCCAGGCTGTGCACCCTGAAGCCTAAATAGTGCACGCGAAAACGAAACCCTACACCGCACACCAGACCATCTACTCTGCATCATACACCCTACAGCCCAGGCCCTGCACTCCCGCTACTTTGGCCTCCACCGTTTTTTGACACGGACAGGCAGTTGCTCTGGGCATCGCCTTAGATGCAGCCCTGAATGTCACTGTGGAACTCTAAGGGGCTCGAAACGGATTCTCGGGGATGAGTAGGGATACATTGCAGATGCATGGGGTTCCGAGAGAGGGGCCCAACAAGCCCCCTGTCCTTTCGATACATGGCGGGAGAAGGTGAGGTGTTTTGATGGGTGCAGCGCAGCTACCCTTACCTCCAGCGTGTTTCTATGCAACGTCTTGCCTGCAGTCGTGCTGAACAAGTAAGGAGCGTTCAACGCTCGATGCCGCCAATGCTGGGGATGATACATGCAACCTTTAGGGGATTTTACGGCTTAAGGTTCAAGGTTGAAGGTTACTTACTATTATCGGGGACTGGTATTCTAGAAGGGCTATATAAGGCTTCTAAGGCGACTATACAGAAATATATAGGGTTTAGGGCTTAGGATCCCCCAAAAGTAACATGGAGCAACAAAGCGGCTCTGTACTTCGTAGCTAGCAGGCTGTCTTCTTTCTGGACACTTCAGAACTTCCTCGTAATTTGAGAAAGCAGCATCCTAAACGCTAAGCCCCGAATCCCAAACCCCAATGATCTAACTGCCTGGTCCCTGAGTTCTTTTGAGGTCTTTTGCGGTCTTTTGCGGTCTTGGGTGGCCCTCTGGGTTTCGCGTGGGTTTGAGGAATAGGCTTCGGTAGCGCCGGTTAAGGGTTTAGGGTCCTGGCGTTGCCTGACTATACCTGGACCTTAAAAATAGCGACATAATTGCCCAAAACCCAATAAACACTTCCAGACAGGCCATTCTGCCATAAAATCCTCTCCCCCTAATATTAACCACCCCCCTACTATTGAATACTGCCAGTATATAACAATATACCACATAATGGGAATATTTAATATTAGGGGGTGGTTGAATAATATTGAGGGGAAGGGATTACTCTCTGGGTCTAGGTAACCGCTCGCAAGGATGCGTTAAGACGTTGAGATCTGAAGACTCCCGACGATCTGGGCGTTTCCAACAAATTTGGGGCTCCTTGAAATGGGTTCTAAGGGCTATATATGAGCCATAGTCCAAACTCCTTAAAGGGGGTTATATAAGGGATTATATAGGGTACTACTATAGGGGATATTAAGGAGGATACTTGGAGTTTAGTCTATGGCTCATCTAGGAGTTCTGTAAGGATATGTGGCACAGAACATGCGTGTCTACAGGAGGATATGTGGGGATTAGGGATTCGGATTCATGGTTTCCAAAAATTGGGGGTTTATTTGGGGGTACATGTAACCGGGAGCATGTTGTTTCGGGATGATGCGAGCGGAATCCTTTCGCGGAAGCTCCCATATTATCATACCAAGGCACAATCGTTAATTCGTACAAATGCCTGCGGCTGGCAAGCAGGAAGTTGGACGAACAAGGGACATGGAAGTTAAGGGGCTCAGGGTTTAGGCTTTGGGGGGAGAGCAGTTCTTGCTCTAAATTGAACACGCCAAACTTGCAAATGCAGAGAGATATCAAAGGAACAAGACCTGTCGCGCTTCGGCCATCTTCAATTACAGAGAGGGCCCCCTTTTGTTCGTAAAAAGCGTGGGAAGCCCAACAACTGTAGTAGCAAACACCAGCGACCCTAAACGCTAAAGATTTACCGTCCCCCTCAAGTAGATAGAATATGGCTTTGGGTATATGATATTAAGATCCCCATATACCCCATATTCTATCTACTTAAGGGGGACTATCAGCTTTGAGATTTGAGGTTAACGGTTAGCTCTTTTGCTGTCCTGGCTGCTAGATGCTTGAGCTCTGGAGGCTTTGCGTTGCGCAGGGTTACTGATGTAGGGTCCAGGGTTTAGGAGTTTAGGGTTTTTTGGTGCTGCGTTGAGCCTACCACAATTTATATATTCCATGAACTTCTTAAACCCTAAACCCTTAGTGCTCAGGCCTCAGCCTGAGCGACACTGTTCCCCTTCACTCCTAGCTATCAGGTGTCAACCTCAGCTTCATGAGACTTGGTCAGTATGTCAGGTCAATCTATATGAGCCCATATGAGCCTTTTCGACTACGGCTCACATGGTTGCAAGTCGTACTGACTGCAATCACATTCGCCGCCCGTTTAAATTGTCCCCTAAAAAGGGCTGGATAGGGCCATCGTCACGGGAATGTTCCAAAATCTTTAGCTAGGCTCCTTCCGCGTCCTGGACTCTTAAGCCCTGCCCCTTTGTGTCTCATTGTCTATGCGTTCTTTGAGAGGGTTGGCGTGGGTGCTGCTAGGTGATCCAAACTTTTTGAATACGAGATGCCAGTCTTTCAACTGCGCAGAGCCCCTTCGAACCCATGCTCCCTGCATGGCCAGTGTAGAAGGCTGAGTAACCAACGCAGTTCAGGGTTTAGGGTTTAGGGGGGTAACCAACATCATCTAGAGGTTCATTTGCAGTACCGTGTATGACATTCATGCACGGAATTTAAGGTGTCAACTCTTCTTGCCTTGAGACACTTCAGATCCAAAATATTCGTCTTGGTGGGTAAAACAACAGGTGGAGCGGCAAGGAGAAGCGTGTATAGCTGTGACCAAAAAGAGCCAGTCCTTCAACCCTAAACTCCTGAAACCACAAGCCCCTAAACCCTAAAGCCCTGAGCCCCGAACCGTAAACCCTAGATGTCAACCACATGGGACTCCAGGTGCACAGCGTTCAAGGAGCTACTCAGAAATCCTAAGCCTGCGGGTTTCTCAATATCGGCGTCCCTTCTCGCGGAAATATGATTGTAAAGGCAACGCACGCTGTAGTTCCCGAGACATAGAGACAAGATGCCCAACATGCGGATGTTCCCTCCAGACTCCTTGCTTCAGAAACCCCAGGCAAACTCACAATTGTGGAGGCGCAGTTGCACGGATGCCCTACAACCTAAACCCTAAACCCCCAAAACCCAAAACCCCCAGCCTACACACCCACAAGTTTGGTTGCCCACAAGCTCTTAAGCCTGGAGGCCTACCCGCAAAGTGTGAGTCTATCCCTTTTTGCGTGCCTGACAAGTTTCACATGGCTGGCATACCAGATATGCGACTTTCTCAACGTAGTCCTCATAAATTCCCTACAGGGACCCTCATCATCTTCAAATAACCCCTACATTTTTTTCAGGTACCTAGGGTCCTCCACTTCGGGGAAACGCCCACAGAGAGGAATCAATAGGCAAGGTATCAGCTGCCAGGTGTACGGACCGCCCTCCCTAATGCCCCTGCTGAGAGCCGTAATGAATCCTTGCGAAGCGCCCAAAACCCAAAACCTTATGTAATCCATCCAGATACCCCTTATGTAATGCTCAATCCCCATGTATCCCTATTCAATGCTCGTATCTCTCCCAGAAGGACCCCCTAGCCGCAAGCCTAAAACACGTCCCAGGTACGCTTGCAAACTCGGCCGCGCATCGCGTGCAGTCCATTTCGTGCTTGGTATGCATCAGCAGTTTAGGGTTTACTTGGAGGGTCAGTGGGACTTAGTGTACATAATAAGTCGATTAATAGTGGGGATAACTGGGCTTTCCATATGGGTTATAGGGATTACTCACCTACTTACTACGTCCCCCTGACCCTCCAAGTAGAGTGTAGGGCTTTGCTCTTGAGGGCCGGCTTAGGGACCAGGGTCCAGGGACTGAGTTTTAAGGCCAGGGCACAGAACTAAAGTGCTGGTTCATGGCTTTTGGATGAGGCTTCAGGTCGCATACTTGGAGGGTCAGGGGGACTTAAGAAGTAGGTCAATAATGGGGATAGCTATGGTTCTTATATGGGTTATAGCTACCACGTCGCCTGACCTTCCAGGCAGCGTAGGGTTTAAGTTTGAAGCTAGGCCAGAAGGATGTGCACGGTAGTCTTGAGATTTCCATCTTACCTGAGGGTGGTATGACGTCCGTGGAGCTTCGGGATGAGGGGACTGTACGGATCTGGGTGGTTGAAAGGCTTAGAGTTCTGTGCTTAGGTCTTCGCAGGGATGCTTAGCAGTGTATCATGGCTCAGTATTTTATGCAGCATCACCAATAGCAAGCCATGGGAACTTTTGGAGGGACTTCCTACGTAAAGCGTGGGCACGTCGAGCTTTTGCTTTGTACTCAGGGTTCGGCAGCGTTGCAGCCCCAACCAGCGCGAGCTTTCATGCAAGGCGCTGGCCAACACAGTGCATTAACATAACCCTAGTATAACCCCAGTATTACCCCAATATAACCCCAGTATTACCCTAATATAACCCCAGTATTACCCAAATATAACCCAAAGATTACCCTAATATAACCCCAATAATATTACCCCCCAATATTACCCCAACAAGAGTGGGCCTCTGCCGGCTGCACCCTCGCCTTGTACACAGTAGTATATATCCCCTATATATCCCCTATATCCCATATAAACCCCTTTAAAGGTACCCCTAATTAGGGTCTCGTTTGAAGGTTGCAGCAAGCCAGGCTTTTCGGAATGAGATCTCGTGTCAAAGGCAGTTAAGCCGGAGTCCCACCAGTGTACACAAAGCTTCTGACTGTGTCCAAGGGTGACATGGATGTACATGCCGGCCTGGTTGTTCGCTAGGAAAGCCAAGCCAAACTTAAACGAACCCCAAAATTTTTCGCCGAAGTTCTACCAAAGGGGGAGCAAGGGGGGGTTGCCGAACATTGGCCCAGGGCCTGCAACTGTACACCCCAAAGCGGTGTATACATCCGTTTTGGCCTGGTGTATGACCCTGGATGCAAAATTCCAAGCCCAGAACCCTGGACCCACAGACCCTCAACTGCGTTGACATTCATCCCCAAGTCGCTTGCATCAACAGCTAGCAACATACAAGGAAAATGGAAACTACTGTAATGGGTTATATAGGGTTTCGGGGTTATATAGGGGTTCTATTGGGATAAAGGAAAAGAAAATGGAAAGTACGACAATGGCTGCAGTGGTGGTGAAGCTCTCAAGGCATGCTCAGCACAGAGTAGGTACAATCAAGCCCACACCCCCCAAAGACCCTGGCTGGCGAATGAAACACACACACACACACACACAAGGCATCTGGAGCTAAAAGCCAAGAACACGCCAACCACGCCAGACAATAAGAATTGCAGGGCGGGAGGGTGGGGAAAGCAAAAGCTGTAGTGCACTATTACAGCCGCTGTAAAGCACACACATGCTATGAAACATGAGCAAGTACGATGAAGCATGAGCTAGCTTTAGGAAGATAATGGTACGCACAAAGCACAGGCGAAGATAGACGCACACCGCCTAGAGCAAACCCAAGTACAAAACCCTGAACCCCCTTTTAAGGGTTTAGGGTTTAGGGTGACACACTACTCAGAGGGTGAGGGGGACTTATTAAGTACGTAGGTCAATCATGGGGATAGCTGGCTTTACAAGGGTTCTAAGGAGACTTGCAACGCCAACCCTGCACTCTAAACCCTCAACTCCTGAACCCTGAGCTCTAAACCCTAGAGACTCCTAAGCCCTACACCCTAAGGGCACCCTAACCTACCAAGTAAGCTGCAGCATGGAAGACGGGGAGAGCAAAGGTCTGGCAGAAGACCCTGATGGGTAGTTCCCAAAAGTAGGGTTCTGTAGGGTTCTATGGGGGTTTTATAGGGATAATGGAAATAAAGTGGAAGCTACTGTAGGTTTCTATGGGGGTTATGTAGGGATAACGGAAAAGAAAATGGAAGCTTCTGTTTAGGGTTCAGGGTATAGGCTCTCCCTGAAAATTTGATTTCGATGCGGCCGAGCGTCCGCGTAGCAAAAGGAAGTGGACATCACGCCGGGCCCGCCGCAGTTCTTACCTTTAGCCGGGTGGAGGTGCACAGCTCAGGGTTAAAAGTTTAGGGCTTTCAGCAATCACCACCTGGACCCTGAATATCCTTCCGTGGCACTTGTGTACGGGCATGCTCATAGGGTAGACTCCTATAAGGATCCCGAATAGGACAGACTGCCTTACAAGGAAACCCGGTTGTTTCTCAGAGGGTCTGTCCTACGTGGGGTCCCCTGGGAATCCTGAGGTAGCCAGGGCCCATGTAAATGTGAGCGGGACACTTCCCAGAAAGATGGCATTCGGAACCCATAGTCCCTTCCCTCTTATAATCACCCCCCGCAACCAGCCAAAATATTAAGACACTACAATCTCGTACCCTCTTCAGTAGCTTTTCTTTTGCGCTTGAACCTAATAAGATAATATAAGGGAAAATACTATACCCAAAAGGAGGATATAATCTTACTCTATATATTGGGTACCATAATATCCCCAAATAAAATACAGCTCTCTTGGAGGTGGGAAGGCCTTATTGTGAGGAGGGGATCAATCCCTATGCATGAACCCCTGTGGTTCCCAAGAGTGCCGCTCCATTTTGTTGCTCTCTAAACCCTAAACCCTCAACACCCCTACTGGGAGATCGTGAGACCTTAGGATTCCCTAGACAGACCCAACCTAACCCTAAACACCAAACCCTGAGCGCGAAGCCCTATGCACAATGTAAGCCCCTCATACAACTGAGCAGCATCCCAAAATCCAGAGAAGTCTAAAATCCCTATTTCTCGACATTCACCCTTCTCACTTCTTGGAAGCTCGCTGTGCTTTGAACCTGAAAGCTCCTCGGGTTTTTGTGCTTTGCCAAATTCTAGCAGGATCAGGTGTATACCATATTTTCATGACATAGAGATTACAAGGGAATACCGTTTTTATATATGAGCTCACATACTTCAATCCTCTACATTGCACCTTGAGCCAAGGACCCTAAATACCCCCTTCCCATTTTCGGTCAGTCTTCCATTGAAAATGCCGTTTGGGCAAGGTCACTTCTGTACTTCGCTCAGAAGAGTATACTGGCAATCCGTCATCATCCGGAATTCCATCCTAGTTCTCAGTGGACGTCAAGCATCACACCGTGTTTCCTGATTGTCATGCCCCGGAACCACTGGATTTGCCTCAGCATCCCTGCCCCTGAATATTTGAATATTCTCTACTCCTTGCAGATCTTGTTGGACGCTGCTCTTGCGAGAGACATGGCTCCAACCCCCCTAGCCCCCCTAGTATCAAACATTCTCTAAATATATACATGCGATACATTCCCTTTTTCCCTATTAAGCCACTGTAAGGAAATCGCAGCTCAGCGACAAGCATCTGGGCACGTCTCCGGCGCCACCGCGCGCACGGCGAAGCAATCGGAGCCCTCCATCCCAAAGCAATTTGCTGGGTTGTCAATACTCTGGTCCCTTTGGGGTCTAGGGTTCAGGGTTTAGGAGTGCCAATGCTACTTGGAAGGTCAGGGGCGTTAGTAAGTAGGTTAGTAACCTTTGAAACCCATATAGTGACCATACTTATCCCTGTCATTAACCTACTTAGACCCTGACCCTCCGAGCACGATCCTTTTTGGGGTCCTCTGTACGGCGCAGCCTATTTTATTTTGGACGCACCATCTACACAACCCTCCATGACTGCAAGCCCCCAAGACCTGAAAAAAAACTCATCTTAATTACTCCTTCGGTTTACTAAAAATGGAAATTATTTCTACTGAGGCTTCAGATTCTGGGGTTAGGGCCGGAGGGGCCTATTTGGATGTAGGGTTCGGGGGCTTGTAAGGTCTCATTAGGGTTTAGCGCTGAGTGCGCCGAGCAAAGCTAGATAGGAAACTCACCAGTTAAATTCGGAACTCCTCCCCCCACATAGAATGCTGTATCGTGAAATTCATGTTATGTTTGATTCTTTCGCAACATTCCTAATGTAGAAGCGTAAGCAATTACCGAGATCATTTTGAGGATGTTTTCGGTACAATAAGCCAGAATTATGCGAGGAATTTTGGACCACAATGTTGGTAATGATCCCCATAGAACCGCTACATGAGCCCAGTGTTCATTTCATTTTTGCTTGTCTTGCACCTTTGGTTCTCCAATACAGGTGAATACTTTACTAGCCGAGGCACGGTCAAAAACATGCCGGTCCTGCCTCACTCTATGACGGTTTAGGGTTTAGGGCTTATGCTTAATCCGTAATTGAACTCGATGATTAAGCCAAATAATGCTACCCATACAAAACCCTAGTTCACGCACTGATGGGATCCCTAGGCTAGCAGAACTAGGCTTCCCAAGCCCTGTGATTGATAAGCGGACTTCAGTTTCCCCAACCTCTGTACAAAGACTCTATGTATAACTCTCACAGGGTACCAAGACTCTACGTATAACTCTCACAGGACTGAAGTAGGGCCATCATTTCAGGGGTCGGGGTAACTAAAATCCGCTTTTCAGTGATTTTCCCCTACACCCTAACCCGTAGGGCAGGATCAGCCAGGCGCCCTGATGCTCCTAGTAAACCCCAGATTACGATCTTTGACGCCCAAGCCTGTAATCCCCCTAGACCTAATATGCCATATGAGATCATTCCTTAGGGTTATGCTATACTAAAAACTGAAATATCTCATTCCTAGGAGACTACAGGTAGCCTTTATTTGATAGGCTGCGCATCCGGCTGTGTTGCGGCCTTGGCTGCCGTCTTGGCAAGGCTCCAGGTTTAAGGGTTCAGGCTTTAAGTTTCGGAGGATGTTTAGGCGAGGTCCAAGGTTGAGGGAAAAGGGTGTTAGGTGTCAATCTCTAAGGGTTTATGAATTACGGGCTTTTGAGGGCTTTTCAGCCGGTTATGGCCACATTGCTTTCTCAGGGCTCGTAAAAGCTGGCTCTCAGATTTCAGACGGGGTGGATTCGGTTTGAGACTGGGTTGAGATGGGCTCAGAATCCCTAAGCCCTAAACCCTGAACCCTAAACTAAGAGGTTTTGAGTAGGTACTCTGGGGCCGACGTGTGTATTTTTTTCTCCAAGGTACGCTATAGAATCCTCAATAGGGAACCCGCATCATGCATATGAGAACGCCCTTTCTCCCCCAAGATCCCGGCGGGCACCCATGCTGCAACCCCAAACCCCCCAAAACTCTTACAGCCTTCCTGTCCCAATAATCCCGTAATACCTTAAACCCCAAATCCTATAAACCCTAATGCCACGACGGCTCCTGAAAAGGACCTAAGGGCCTTTGAGAAACTCCCATAGAAGTCATAGTCAACTTCATGTCCTTGCGGATATGAAAAGGGCATTGTGGCGGGTCCCTATGAGGGATTCTTTTGAGAAACTCCCATATGAACCATAGTCTACACTGATAGAATCCCCCTTAATAACCCCTAGAGTAGTCCTCTATAGAATCCCCTATATAGCTCCCTTTAAGGAGTTTAGACTATACCTCATATGAGTTGCCCCTAAACCTCTCATTTCCGGGACAATGCCAGAGCCCCAGGCATCGACTCCGGCAAGTGCCTCCGCCTGCATACGGCTTCACCAGGCTCTCCATGACCAGAGATTCACTTCTAATATGAAGACAAATAAGGGTTATGTGAGGATATGAAGGATCTAGGGCTGGGGGTTATATAGGGATATATCATATCGTGTATAGGGGCTGTTTGCTGTGTAGCCCCAGAATTATAGATATATATATATATATACACACGCACACATTTTGGGGTTATGGGCCCCTTGCTACTCCACGAGCTTTGGTTATGATGGTTTAGGGTTTACAGCTGTCAGGCGTTGGGATTAATTAGGGCTCATAATAAAATTGAGGCATTAGGCCTTCGCAACACTGCACTTACTGTTTGAGGATATGGGTTATGTTTTCACGCTCGGCTGCCTTTCAAGCGCAATTACGACACCCTAAGCTGCACACCCTCATCCCAGCGCCCGAAATTCCCTGTTTAGGAGCCCCTTCACCCCCCAAAGAGTGGACAAAGGGGTTGGGGGCTAATGCCTAAATCCTTGCTGAACTCTAATTCCTTAAGGTTCAGGGCCCCGCTCTCTGTTCAAGACAGAAATGGAGAAGCACTTGAAGCCTCAGACCCCTACTTGGAGGGTCATGGGGACTGATTAGATAGGTTGATAAATGGCTTAACTGGGGTTATTACGCGGGTTACAGGGGTTATAGCATACCTACTAACTCCTCCTGACCCTCCAAGTAGAGCACGGAATTCCAATCTCTGTTAGGGCTTTTCTCGGCTCATTAGGCCTCATTAGTTAAGGGGGGGCTTTTTGGGGCATGGCCATGGTAGCCCGAAGATCTAGGGCCTACTTGGAGGAGAGTGGACTTGGTACATAGAAACATCTGGCATCAGCTTAGGATTTAGGTTTGAGGGTCATACCCAGTCAGTCATGGTCACCTACGTACGAAGTGCCCCTAACCCTCGAAACCCTAGATGCTTGTAAACCCCACACGTAGGCCCAGTTTCCATGTTATTTGCAACGTTCCCCTCCACCTCATATCATCCTCATGCAACTGAGTAGTTTCCATTTCGCATTCAGCTACATGTTAACGCCAGCAATCCTCTGTTAACCCCAGCAATTCTCTTTGGTAACATGCTTGCTTGACGTTCCAGCTACTGATACCTTCAATGCGAAAGCCTAAAGATAATGGCCTGCATGTCCTGGCTCCGTTGCAGGGGGGGGGGGGCAAATTCCAAAACTTGGCACTCCAACTACTGGTACCTTCAATGCGAAAGCCTAAAGACTTGAGAGCCACGGGCTGGGACGAAAGCTCGACAATGGAGAGGGCGTGGGACACTGGTTCGGGATGAGGACAAGTACGGACCATGCAGGCAAGTTCAGCAATGCGTTCGAGGAACTCAAAAAACTGCTTCAGAAGCTGCTTTGCATGCACCAAGTTTTCACTCGCACGGTACTTGCTAACATGGACATGGCCGCATGATCTGCCCTCCACATGCTCCATGAATCCTCTTGATGGAAAACAGCCTACATGCTGAAATGCCCAAAACGAATGCCCGAAAACCTACCAAAACTGACCCAGAATGGACTCCGGG
>CAJNIZ010008434.1:0-14684 GCA_905231905.1 Symbiodinium pilosum
TAGAACTAGGGACACCACTACACGGGCTGAGATATCAGCTCCTAATCCAGAACATGAGCATGGTAAAGATTCATGAGCATAAGGCCCGCGTGAGAAAAAGAGGAGCACCCGGTCCCCAACACCAAGAACTTGGGGACCTGCCGGTACCCAACACAATCACCGGTTCCTAACTTACAACAACAAGGGTTTTTTTGAGCCCGCACGCGTGCATGTTTTGCGATTTAATTTTTCCCAATGCATGTTGTTCGGTTTGATTTTTCCCAAGTGTTTGTTTTTGCGCGCGCGCGCGCGCACGTGTGCATATGTGTATGTATATATATATATATATCTGTATAACGAATGTCAAGGTGGAAGCCCCAAAACTGAAAGGCCCAAGTTTGTTGAAAGGCCCAAGTCTCGAGAGAGTGGATTTCTGCAATCGCTGCCACAGCTTGCTCTCTAACTCGGTTTGCGCTTCGCGTGCTACCTCGAAGCGGAGTCCTTCGAACTTGGCATGAAGTAGTGTAGATATGCGGCTTCGTACCTCCTCTGTCATTGCAGCCGTGGGTAGCAAAGCAAATTTCCAGACTCGGCCTTGCAAAGGGGATTTGAACTTGGATTGGCAGGCTGCCACCTGCAAGTCAACTTCTTTGTCCGAAAGCTCCAGCAATGCCTTGGCCGCATTCTTGGCGTCTAGGTCTGTTTCAGGAAGGGCTCCCAAAAGTAGATTCATCAGCGTGATGAACTAGTAGTACTTGCGAAAGCCCCAGGGGTGTGGAGCTAGAGGCTGTCGTTCGGCCTTGGCTTTGTTGCGGGCTCCAGCCACATCTCCGTTGTGTTGCTCAGCCAGCTTGTCCTCGTAAGCAGTCAGAGCTGTTCGCATCTTCGCCTTCAACTCTTCGGATACCAGTAGCAATGCGAAACCGCAAGATCTCATGAGCATTGACACATCCTGGGAGCGGTAGAGGGTGAAGCGGAGTAGGTCCTGTAGAAGCTGGCTTTCCTGAGCAGGTTGCTCGTTCGCTGCTTGTCCATCTTCGCCGACGCGGCGCTTGGAGCGGGGCGCCGCCGCAGCTGCAGGGGCCGAGTTCTGTGCCACCTCGTTCAGGAAGCTAGGCGGCATGGCTCGATCTATGCAGGCAAGCCTTCAGCCAAACGGCGCTCACGACATACAACACTGTGCCTCCCTCTAGCGTGTGCTGTCCAGAATGGGGTCTGGCAATGCTTGCAGCGGAAGTCTGCGACCGTTACTGTTGAACAAAACTGTTGGACACGAGCAATCCAAGTCTGATAGGGCATCCGTTTGCAGCAGCGAACATGTTTCAAGCAATGCTGTCTGGTCGTAAACTCTTGTAAGCAAAAGAAGCATGTGAGTGATCGATTCCAACCTTGTGGTGGTGTCGGCGGTGGCAGTTCTTGTGCACATATCTGTCTCTGAGGATTGCGACGTCGTACTCCAGGGGGTGGCTGTTTTGCACGAAGGCGAAGATGGCGGCGAAGGCGATTAGGGCGCGCACGAGGGGCTGCAGCGGCAGCCTTGGCTTCAGGCGGCGCTGCTGCTTGCGGTGGTGCTGCTGCTTGAGCTGCCGGGCGTCGTAGAACTTGGCGTTGTTCGCGACCACGTGCAAGTAGTACCCGTTGCGTTCTGGAGGTAGCCTGCCGCATGGCCCAACATGCTTCTGCTTCAAGGAGCGTAGGAGCATCTCCATGTTACAGCGCGGGCATTTGTACTTGCCATTGCTCCCTGGGAGCACTCCGTGGACTGTGTTAGCACGTTCCTGTGCTCGGGCAAGCTGCTTTTCAGTCCTCCGCGTCCTTGTCTCGCTGTGCCTTTTGCCACTGTGTGACAGCCTTGTACCACGTGCGTCCTTCGTCCTCTTGCGCAACGTCTATCCATTTCTGCGACCATATGTTGACGTCCTCCCCGAGCACCACGCGTAACTGAGTGAGAAGCTTCCAATAATGGTGGCGAAGTTGATGTCCCCGTTTAAAGGCTGGTTTGGTGGCTTCCGGGAGCAACCATGCAAAAAGAATTTGCTTCTCCATTGCAGTGTCTGGTTTGCGGGCGATGTGTCCCAAGAAGCGTAGAGCGCGGGCGCCGATCATGTTGAACACGGTGTCCATCTTCAGTGTTTTCCGTAGATCCGACATAGTGCGCTTGTCCGCTTGCATGGTACGTCGGCGTTGTCGAAGGAGGCCAAAGGAGACCGTGTTCAGGACTGTCTGGTACTTCCTGATCTCTCGTGCGCTGCAAGGGCGAGTCTCGCATCCGTACAGCAGTGAAGCGACGACAGTAGCTTGCGCAAGACGTGCTTGAACCGAGGGGGACAAGCCCAACCGTGGCAGTTGAGCGTAGACCTTTCGCCACAAAGACTTGGCCTTACTCAGTCGATGATCTGTGTCTGCGCCGGTGCGTCCATCCGGTTCAAGCCAAGCACCAAGGAAACGTAAATGGTGTTCACAACCTTGCGGAGGAGGAGCCGTCTGTATCACAACGCGCTCAGTTTTGCGAGGGTGGACAGTTTGTCCCCAATCTGCCAATGTCTGTACCGCCAGGTTTTCTATGTCGGAGGCTCGACTGCGTCGCGTGATAAGTGTAGTGTCGTCCGCAAAGAGGGCCACTAACAAGTTCAGGGTGTCCAGGAGCTCGCCATGTTCGCGAAGTTCTTGCTGATGTCTGGCTCGTTTGGAAAGGGGTCGGCCGCGTCGAGAAAACATTTGAACGCCAGGTGTTTCCAATCGGGCAGCCGCTGTTTGAGCAAACCGAGTCATAGGCATCGTATGAAACATATTAAAGCAAACAGGGGATGAAGGACATCCTTCTCTTAGTCCTTTGTTGGCACTGAACTCTTGAGATAGCCCAGCTCTTGTGCGAATGGTGTACACTGTCTTGGTGTGAAGCGTCTGAAGGAGCCGAAGAGTATGCCAAAATGGCGTGTGAATACTGACCAAGCTGCCTCCCTATTGCGGGAAGGGTACGCCTTCTGTATGTCCAGTAAGATGAACTGTAAAGGGTCCAGATCCTCAGCAGGAGGCTGCTCACGCGGCAATATTTCGACTGCCAAGTCGATGAGAATGTGCAAGATCAGAATCACATCCAGGGTGCTTCTGTTGGGGCGGAAGCCCCATTGATAAGCCGGCAACCTGTTTGTGTCTTCAGCGTGCTGCCGTAAACGCATGGCTAGGATACTTGCCATAAGTCTGGACATCGCGGAAAGCAAGACAATAAGTCTGTTGGTTGAGGTCAGACCTGTCGCCCTTCCGCTTCCACAAGCATACACCTACTGCCTGGTGCAGGGATGTATCCCAGTTGCCGTCTGGATCTCGTCATAATTGCTGCACAAGGTTTGTAATGACGCGCATGCCCAGTTCTCCTGACGTACGCATCATCATAATGGTCACTTCATCTCGACCCGGCGCCGATTCTCGCATAGCTGCCATGGCTTCTTCAATCTCTGCACGTTCAGGGATCGCGGCCAACCAAGAAGCTTCTGGAACCTGGGATTCGTTGAGAGAGTCCAGTGTGTGCTCTGATACCGGAAGGGGGTTGTTCATGGTGCGCTTGAAGTGATCATATGCTTGTGCCAGTGTGAAGGTCTTCCGCCCTTCTTTACTGTGTCCGTCCGCATACACGCCAAGTTTCGGGAGGGTTTGATAAAAGGTGCGCATGTCGTGTATGGCGACGGCTTGCTCCAATGTGCCAATAATAGACAGGACCCATCGGTTCCTGGCCTCCTGTTTGTATGCTTGTACGGCTTTTTTGGCATTACGTAGCTGTTGTCGTAGAGCAGCTTCCTGAGGCAGGCCACGGCTGTGTTGAAGCTGTCGCCAAACTTCTGCTTGTGATTGCATGAGGACCTGTACGTGTTCCATATCGGTGTGCGTGTAGAAAGAGGATAACTTGTTGGGGCGTCCGCAGCCAACCACCTGTTCCGTGGAGTCTACCAGTATCTGTGAGAACTCCGTCCACGTCATGCTCTGCAGCTCAGGGGGTATAGGTGGGGAGGGCTCCGAGGTAGTGGCTTGAGGTATGGGTACTGTCTGGCGTATCCGGCGTTTCAGGCGTAGTTTAGGCCACCATTGTGCTTCACCTCTGGCCCCTTTGTCGGCAGCACGGTCGGCCTTCTCGTTGCCCTCGATACCCGTGTGTCCATACACGTGTTGCCAACGAAGCGAGCGCATGGAGGAAACCTGTTGTACGAGCTCTTGTACACGCTGCACCAATGCAATATTGGAACGCGGCGTCCATTGCGTTGTGGCCATCTTGTAAGCGTATACGGAGTCGAAAAACACGGTAACGTCCTGGTTGTCGGCCGTGCCTTGGAGCAGAAAATGCATGGCGTGGGCTATGGCACAAAGTTCCGCCGTGTTGTTGGAGGCGAGGGTTGCGCCAAGGAAGTCGGCGTGTCCACGGTCAAAAAGAACTGGTCCGTAGAACGTGCTCCAATCGCCCTTGTTGCGCTGTACTGCGATACCCCAACCAGCCGGGTTACGACGTCCTTGTCGGGCTAGTGCGACTTCACATGACCCATCTGTGTATATTTCCCATGGCGTTGCTTGAGGCGGCGTCGTTGCGGAAGAGCTGGAAGAAGTGCCACTGTGTAGGTCTGGCGCTCGTTGTAACAAGGCGGTGTGAATGGCGCGTTGAATGGCTCCTCGGTTGGTTTTGGCACCCTCACTTGGTTCACGAAAAGCACTGTACTCTGAGGTACCCCAACTTATAATAGGGTTTATACCGACAGGAACAGGTTTTATAGTGAGGTTAACAGATACATATAAAGAGCATAAGTGGTACTTACGAAGACGTGACTTATAAGTAAATCGCAAGTCACTTGTGCCACTTACGCTTTGGAAGTTGCATAGGGTTTATGATACTTATTTAGGACTTATGGAAGTTATATTTTTCCTGATTTCTTGGTAGGATTTTGTCCATGTCCACTTTTACGTACCTGAATTCCAGGTTTTCCATGATTTTGCTGAAAAACATGCAATTCTGAGTGCTGTCCAAAAGAAGAAAGAAAGTATTCTGTTGGCATTGCATCATTGAACAGCATCTCCAGATGTAGCAGCAGGATTGACTATCGTCGTCAGGTGATGCGTTTTATGGCTCCATGGGTGGCGTATAAGATAGTTTTGTTGCGTAAAGGCTTCCGGATGTGCATGCATGACAGCAAGCTTGCTCGCGACGCGCTCTGGCTCAAGCGGGCCAATGCCGGCCCCAAGAAGCTGGCAGGCGCGCTCAGGGCTTAGCCTAAATCATACTTATAAACCCTAACCCCTAAACCTGAAGCCCTAGACCTTATAAACCCTTTACTAATATCCAGTAGCCTCATTTCAGGGTTGCTTATCGGTTCTCAGCACGCGCCTTTGGGCCGCTGAGGACCGTACCTTGCGCAGGCCTGCGGGCCACAGTCATACAGCTTCGCGCCTGCAGGCCGCGGGTGTGCCTGCGGGCCACATAAGTCGGAGCGTTGTGCCTGCGGGCCACGCGGCGGATGTGCCTGCGGGCCATCACGTGGTTCCCGTGTCGGTGCTGTGCCTGCGGGCCGCACTGCGTGTGCCTGCGGGCCACCACACAGTTTTGATCAGGTTCCAAGTTTATAAGTATATTTATTCTAGAGGCTAAAGCCCCAAATCCCAACTCCTCAACGCGCAACCCCTGCAGGTGCCGGCATGGCGGGCGACGGCAAGGACAAGAAAGCCAAGAAGAAAGAGAAGAAGGAGGAAAAAAAAAGAGAGGAGACAGAAAGAAAGGACAGAGAGCCGCAAGAAGCAGGCCGAGAGGAGAAAGGAGCAGCGAGGCGCCGGACTACTCCCCAGCCACGCGTCCTCCAGCGACGTTACGGCCCCTGACCCTCCGGCAGTTCCTGACCCTCCGGCCTCTAGCCGGCGGCTGGGAGGCAGCCGAGGCTGCCGGGAAGGAAGCAGCTGCAAGAGAGGAGGCCGCAGCCCAGAGAGCTGCGGAGGAGGCTGCGGCCAAGGCCAAAATTTCAGAAGAAGAGGCTGCAGAAAAAGAAAAAGCAAAAGAGGAAGCTGCAGCAAGAGCCGCCGACAGACAGCGGCGGCAGGAGAAAGCTCTTTGCGAAGAGATAAAGTCCAAGCAGGCAGACGCGCTTTCTTGGCAGAAGCGCGACTTGCGCAAGCCGGCAGAGCCTGAGGAGGGGTCCAGCCGCGGGCCGCGGCGCAACGCCTCGCGCCCCAGCGGCTCCAGCGGAGAGAACGTTGACAAGGATGGGGCAACCACCTGCCCCATCTGTTGGCGACGCGTCGCCGGGGCCAATACGGGTGGGACATGGTACTATGTGGGGGCTGCACCCCGTCGCGCTGGCGCAAGAAGGGACTGGAGCTTGTTCGCTGACAGTGAAAAATTCAGAGTCTGCAAGGGCCTCATGCTGGGAAGGCGTGCACTTGCTTTTTAAACTTTTTGCCGGGGGCAGATTTTTGGCTCAAGCTATATATAGTCGATATGTCTCTGCAGGAAGCTGCCCTGATGTATGCTCGTGCTAACGAGCAGGAGAGTGTGAGGCAATGGCCGAGCGTGACTTTGACTCCCCTAGGAGCACAAACCGACTGACAGCCAAGCAGCAGGGCCTTTTGTTCTTGAACATGGTTGCGCATGATCGTGTTTGTGCAGTATGCGCTTACACATTTTATGAAGGCTTCTTGGACTCGCTGCCTGCCAGCATACATTTTAAAACTAATTAGCAATCATGCAGATCTTCCAAGTGCTAGCCAACAGCTGGCCTGCCATATGGCCATTGCAAGTGACTGCAGATGCGATATCACGCAGATCACTGAGTCTACTGAGCCGGGAGAGTGCCATCTACTGAATTTTGGCATTAGCACGCGCTCCTGAGTTTTGAAGACTATAGGATATGGCAGGCAGCGCGCGAGGCAAAGAGCGTCAGATATGCGCAGCTTAAATTTTGGAGCAGCATGTCCGGCAGCCACCGTCGCTTGTTGTTTCGGCTCCAGTTAGCGGAGACATGTGTCGTGCTATTAAGATTTTTCGGGTCCAAATCCTAAACCCTACATCCTAAAGTTGATGGATATATAGGTGGCATGAGGGAGGCTACTGAGTGCATCGCCGTGGCCAGGATCTTGGTCCGTGTATTGCTTGAGCGGATATGTCTCAGTGTTGAAAAGGCATTGGCGGCATGCAGCTAACCCAGCCACACGACTGGTGCGAGGTTCTGGCTCTTCTTCGCTTGCGCGTAGCAGGCACACTTGCAGGGATTGCGCAAGCAAATTCTCCCTGGAAACGGGTTCACGCGCAGCTTATCGATTTTGGAAGCGTTGCATTTTCTTGCAGTTTGTGAGATAGCGCTTGCTGCAGACGTTTCCTTAATTAAGCTGCTGCTTTTAGCACTGCTGAGTCCTGTGACACCTCCTGCGAAGAAAAGGAAGTTTGGCCAGGCCTCAGGCCAAGCACATCGAGGGTTGGGCTTTTAGAGGCAGCTCGTGTTGTAGTGCTTAACTTCCAAGCTGGGCTGTCAGCTTGGAAGTTATAAGCTGCAATTTCAACACCCGCCGCATTTCCAGTCGGCTCACATCAAAGAAGTGCATTGCGTCAGCATCAGTTTCTGACAAGCTATGCCTGCAGCTCGCAGCAGATCTCCCCGAAGATATGAGCCGCCTGGGTGCAACTGATTTTGAATCATATCACGTGGAGCGCAGCACTGTCAGTTCCACAGTGCGCTTGAGGTGGAAGTGGGCATGGCGGCGCACGGTCATTGCTGGACGAGAAGTCTGGTGGTGGATTTGGTGGCGGCAGGCCATCGAGAGCTAAATCGCTGCTGAGGAAGTGAGGCCGATTGCATGTTTTGAATTCAACTTGCAGATGGCCATCATCTGCCCCAAGGCTTCGGCTCTTGGAACGCGGCATATGCCTCCAAAGAAAAAATGTTGCTGCGGCAATGACAGGCTGAAGTGCTTCATGGCCTACTGGTTCCATGCGCAAGCTGACATATTGCTAGCAGTTTTGGCAGACTTTTGCGACAACAGCTTAGAGAAGCATTAAATGAGATTTCGAGCGCAGAGTCCTAAAAATGTAGAGAGAGCAACGCAACAGGAACGCAACAGCAAGGCCACAGGCAAGCCGGCCTGTTGCGTCCTGTTGCCTTTGCTGGGCTAGATTATTAGATATTCTCTTAAAAGCATAGACGCAACAGACGCAACAGCCTCCAATTCCTGAGATTCCTGCAACGCAACAGACGCAACAGGCTCGGGAACCATGCCAGACAGACGCAACAGAGACGCAACAGGAATGCAACAGCACCGTCAAGAAACCGTATGAAATCATGATGTAATTTCGGAAAATGTATTGGTGTTCTAGCAAGAAACTGCATTGCCGAGTTGTGCTTCATGTATCAGGCTCGAGCTGGTTCTTCGCCCCGGCCCCGCAGTCCTTTCCTGCTGCCGCCCGAAGCAAATGTCGGCCCCGTCGACTCCCGTGCCAAGCTTGGAGCACACGCAGGCGGACGCGGAGCAGACGCAGACAGCTTTGCCGGCTGCAGTCGCCCCGCGCCTCTGCTCCGAGCGCGGGCTTGCCCTGGCCGCCGAGGTTGGCAAGAAAACCTACCGCTGCACCGACTGCAACTCCTTGCGAAGCCTGGTCTCTCGCAACCTGGGCTCCCTGCCTGAGAGCATGAGTGTGGAAGACAAAAAGCTCTAATATCGCAAAGCGGCTGAGCACAAGGATCCGGATGGCCGGTACAAGTGGACTGTGGTCCGTACCGACCTGAAGGAGCGTTTGGTCGAGAGACGCACGCGCTCCTTGTCTAATGCCGTTGAGGCACCCTGGCTGCCAATGGGTGTCTGGGAGAAGCAGGGCTACAGTGCGAGCCACGTGCGGAAGTTTCCGAGCAAGCTCGACTCTGTGGGCGAGGAAGTGTGGCAGGTAAGAACAGAGAAAGAAACGGTGACCGTTACGGCAGAGCGCGTGGAAGAGGAGCTGCAGGAACGCGAAACCGCGGCGGCGGCTAAGAAGGTTACTAAAAGAACGCCGGCAGTCACAGCAGGCCCCGAGCTCCACGTTCTATTAGAGAAGCCTGAAGCCTCCAGCAAGGGAGGCAAAGGCGCTGCGGCTGGCTACAAATCAGAGATTGCCGCCCTGAAGGCCGCTGAGAAGGAAGCAAAGGCCGTGGCGCGTCGCAATGGCCAGCTCAACCAGACCAGCGTTGCCGCGCTGGCAAAGCTGCAGCCGCGCTGCAAGGTGTTGGAGACTCTTTCCACCAAGCTGGCGTCCAAGCCGGAGGCTGCGGGGGGTGGCCACCCTCATCAGCGAAGCCTTGCGCAAGATGCAGAGCTGGTGCAACGAACGCAGGCTCACGGAGCAGCAAGCCGAGAACGAGCATGTGGGTGCCTCCGAGCTTCCCTTCGACACTGCGCAGCTCAAGTCCACCCTTCAGGCAAGTGTTGCCCTGGCCCAGGATGCTCAGCAGTTCCTGCCCAAAGCAAAGGCCAAGCCAAGAGCGCAGCGAAGCCAGACGGCTCTGAGACGGCGCCTGCAGAGGCAGAGACGGCTGCTGAGCCACCCAAGAAGCGCCGCCGCACCAAGACTGCCGAGAAGACCGGCTGAGCTGCAACGCCCCTGCTGGCATACCAGCAGGATGGCAGGCCTCTCCGGCCTAATTCATGCTGAGCAGGCAGACCACTGCCATGGAGTCTGCCTGCGCATGACATTGCGCGCGAAAAGGCTTTAGAGTAGGGCTCCAGCTGCTCAGTCAGCAGGCAGAGAATGGCGCGCCTACGCTTGCTACCAGAAAAAATGAAACCTGCAGGGTTTTAGGCTTGAGGGTTTAGGGTTTAGTGTTTGGGGCTTAGGCTTGAAGGTTCAGGGTTTCGGGTTTAGGCTTTAGGGTTTAGCCCGTACACCCCGAAGCTGCAACGGCGCAGAAGTTAGGGAAGGGGAAACTGCAGCCACTTGAGTTTGAAGGGGCAAGGATTTTAGGATTTTAAAATCTAGAAGAAACAAAAGACATCAAAGCTTTTGAAAAGAGCAGCGGCGTCAAGAAGAACATTCATGGTCTCCTCTTCGACAATGTTGCCAGATGTATATTGCCCATGACAAACTGCTGCCCCGATTCCATGCACCTTTATTATCACCAAGGAGTCTTCATCTGGGAGCTGGGCTTGCTGTGGACAGGACTCCTCCAGGAGGCGCCGAACATGACGCTGGACATGTAGAGGGAGCTCATGCAATCAAGTGCCTGGTGCTTTCCAGAAGGTAATGGCAACACCTTCTTCCGCCAGGTCTTCGATCGCCGCTTGTGGGATGCTGAAGGTTTCAAAGGTAAAGCCGAGCTGTGCGCCCAGCTTATCCCACTGATGCGTTACTATCTCGCAGTGGTTTTCCAGCCGCGAGGACACGGCCACCCATTGTTGTTGGAGTGGCGAGTCCCCTTTCGCCAATGTTGTTTGGCACGGCCTCTCCCTGCGAAATATGAGCGTTCCAATCACCACCCCAAAGCTGTTCCCATCCATGTGACTGCAGTTTGTGGAAAAGCGAAAGAAAGCGGCCATATGCTCCCGACGTGGCCCAATGACTGGCGAAGCAGGGGCATAACTGCTGCCCAAAATCAGATGCATGCCATTGTAGCATAAACCCAATGCAAGCAAACGGCCGTCATCTTCCTCAAAGAAAACTTGACGGCCACCCGCCTCCCACAACATTGCAAAACTCATTCTCATCAAAAGTGCCACTGTTCCACGACAAACCAAAACGAATTCTTCAATGTAAACTGTCTGTACCTGCAAGGCCGTAAAATGCAGCTCTGTCAAGCACAGAGCGTCCAAACCTTGCTTGCGTGCAGTAGTGATAACTGTCTGTAACTTGTTCCGATGCCCAATCTTGCACCAATTCAGGCCCTGAACATTAAGTGTTCCAACAGGCATCCCATTGCAAGAGGAAAAAGAACGCGATGAACGATGTAGGTGTCGAATTCGTGTGCAGCAGCGGCCCTTCCGAGAGCCCTCTACAAACTTCAAACACGGCACGAAGGGGCGGCCCTCTGCCAAGCGATCTGCCTCGCTCTCCACGGGTTAATTGTTTCCTGAATCTTGCGATTCCGAGGTCGTCGGGTCCACCCCGTGGAACAAACCCTGCAACCTAAAAAATGCATCTCTCTTGTCAAATGAGCTCATCTGGAAAGCCTCCTCGGTGTCAGTAGCTCAAATGAATCTCTCCCCGGCGCGAAAGAGCCAAGATGCAGGGGGAGTGGAAGAACATGCCGATGATGACCATCATTGCGAGGCTGGAATGAGGTCGAATGTCACCGTAAGGTGACTTAACCTCGTACTGTGTCCTGCACAAACTACCATGCTTCTCTGCAACACTGCATTCCGACGCTTGTGCAGCAAGTTGAGAAACCTTCAATCAACACTAGTTCACATCAGTAACCAACACATCAACACGTCCAACTCACAACAAATGAGCCCACAACAAACTCACAACGAGCTCATGGCCAGCAAGAGCACCACCTATCTCCCGCCCACGTCCCGCAGCCCCAGGACGAGAGAGGGGAAAGCACTGCCCCCACCGCACTCTTCAGCAAGAGATGATGAAGCTAGGAGAGGAGGGGAAAAACAACAACCCCAAAAACCAAGAAAAGGAAGGAGGACAAACCAACCAGCCCAAAATCACAAATACACCACAAGAGGAACGAAAGCAACTCATCGCACGGAAAACAAGAAAGGAGAAGCGCCCTGGCAGCCCAGATGTTAATATTCGACTCCATAAATGCTCGAAACAGGCTGTGTACCACAGCGCAAAACACAAAACACAACCTCAGCCGCCCATCTGGACCAGCAGGGCACTGCGATCCAACCACTATAGTAAGGAAACGAAAGAGGGAAATCCGTCAACACGCCACTTTTGATATTCAAGTCCATAAATGCCGAACATTTGCTGCGGAAATGATGCTGACCAAAAGACCCACATCCAACAAACCGAGCCATCCATGACCCAGAGTCATTCCGCCAATAGGAATTTGAAGACAGGAAATCTTGGAAATCGCCGCTTTTGATATTCAAGTCCATGAATGCTAGAATTTCTCTGCAGGGACCTCCAAGCAGCGTGCTTAACTGAGCCCCAAAGTTCCGGCCCAACAACCCCGCCTCCATTTGTCTCCCACCAACACCCAAACCAGCGAAGCCCACAAACCCCAAGCCAGCAACACCAGTCCCAAAACAAAAACAAAACAACAGTTGAAGTGGTGCAAGCCAACTGCCCCGCGACTCCCCTCTAACAACCGTGGGGACGGCACCCACATGGCACCTGAGATCACGGGACAGCACCCGGATCCAACCTTAGGGACGGCACCCTAGGTTACAGGAACAAACACAGGCAAGCATTCGCCCTCGGTCTTTTTTTGTACCGCTGCAGGTTGCGAGTTACGAGGGATCTACTTTAGGCTCAGCCACGCTGTCTACGGCGACGACTGTCTTGCAACGCCCCATCCGCCTCCCGCTTTGGACTGCGCCTCTGTGAGCCCCTTTTTAACGGACCCTTGCCATCGCTCTTGTTTCCGAACCCTTCGCCCAGGTCACGCATCACAAGTCTAGTAGTCATCCCCGGTAGGTACCTGCTTACTTTCAGGCCCAAGTCGTAGTCCTTACCGAGCACCGTAGAGAAACTAGTACTGAGCCAGGCGTCTTTCACCTTTGGGCTCCCTCTGACCCGCGCAAGGTCACCTGGATGGGCCACACCTCCTGGTCACCAGTCCTAGGCTTTGGATGAGAAATTGCTTCGACCATTTCGTGGAGGGACTTTGCGAGGTCGAGTGCCGGATTGTCTTGCATTCCAGTGGACTCGCCCACCAAATAGTCGACGAATAGCTGTGCCACCTGTAGCTTAAAAGGTTGAGGCCTCTCCGCCGGCCTTTGATCGTGAGGGAGACGACTGGTAGCTTCCCAGGCTGTCCACTTCTCAAGCAAACTGCCCTTCAACTCACCTTTTACGAAAAACATTAACGAACGCTTAGCAGTTTCGATTCCCTGCCGGTTCGCGGTTTGTACTGCCAGTCTCGCTGTGTTTTCGCTCATGGAGTTCACGCCGTCGATTCGCTCATGGAGCCGGTCTAGCTCTTTTTCAACCTTATCAAGCCTCTCTTTCTGTCCCGACATGGCTAAGGCAACCCACACACGGCTACACCCGTACAAGCTGCGCTATCAAGCTGAGCTCGTCATGGCCACCGGTCATACACATGTTTACGCAACTGATGCAGGGAAAAAACATGAGCAGTCTCAAAACCGGGAGCTGGATCTCTACCCTGTGCCAAACAATGTGGACATGTAAGAGGAAAGGTTAGCTCTCTAGCAGGGTGCGAATGATTGACATGCATGCGCGCACTGCTTCGGCCCGGAAAGAAAGCCCCACACTCACAGCACACACACGGCGAGGCTCCTGGCTGATGTAAGGGGAGGTGCTTCGCCAATCCACGTTCATCGTCGGAGACCCTCGGACAAAACCTGCATCCCCACACCCGATCCCGATAAGTGCCCTGTCTGTGCACACGTAACACATGATGAGACAAGCCCGCTTTGGTGGCAAACCTTCTAGCGCATCCCGCGAAAGCACACGCAAAAGGCAACTGACTCCGCACCTACTGCAGGCCCCCTTACCCAATACTGCTCGGGCCTGCCTTCCCTCCCCGGGTCCTCCTCGTCCTCCACTCCCCCAGCGTCCCGACCCAACACTCCAAAGTATCCTGGTGGGCGAGCTTGCTTTCCCAAAATTCGCCTCCTACGGGGAGGTTGCGGTCCTGGTGACAATTCTATAACGACCCGCCCCCTACCGCCTGACGCTGCGCCTCTGTTTGAGCAGCCATGGCAAACAAGGTGAGATCAGTTGCAGTAGCGATTTCCGTACTCCACGGCTCCATTCCCATTAGTTCGTCTAAAATATCCTGCTGTTGATGTGCAAACCAGTTGTCACCCATACATTGTTTGGCCGATTGCGCAATTGCCGCATGCAATGGTATATCTTCCGAGTTATTCTCCGTTGAATGAAAAACGAATCGCATGCCTGTACCTTCTCCCGTGCCCTTGCCCATTGCATTTCCACCCCTTTCCGAATATTAGGCAGCGGCAAACCCATGATTTGTGCCCTTTCCTGCGTCCTATCCGGAACCATCTGCCTCTGATGGGGTTGCACCGGCTTAAGCCACAGCGCCACTCCCCTGGTAGCTAATTTCCACGCCCGTCCATCACCCTCACAAGCGTGCTGCAACCACCCCATAACGGGCAACCCCGCCACCCTCAAACTCTCAATGATCCCGTCTCGAAACCGTTTTCCAGCAGCTTTTCCGGGCAGGCGGTGTTGCCCCTGCCCTTCCGGTAAAAAAGCAAAAAGCATGCGCTTAGGTAGGCGGTGATTATCCATACGCGCGACATGCCCTACCCATCTGAGACGATGCTGATGTACCATTTGCATTATATTTGGAACGCCCAAACATTGTTTAATTTGATCGTTAGTAATTCCACGAGTTTGTTGGTCCATGCGGCTAACCCCACAAATTTTACGCAAGCACGTCATATGAAATTTCTCCAACTGAGCCTTACGGGGCCAGTCTACCGTCCACGTTTCACACCCATAGAGTAAAACAGACATCACGCATGCCCTGTATACATCTGTATACCATGAGCTTAGTTTTCAAGGACAGCTGCCTGACATTCCACACTGTTGAGTTGGTGCCCAGGGGTTT
>CAJNIZ010008435.1:0-17601 GCA_905231905.1 Symbiodinium pilosum
TGTTTAAGCCAAACAAGAACCCCCCCCACCCCTTCCCTATCGGCCCGGTCTCGGGTTCTGGCTTCATCGCTCAACTCTAAGCCTCTGACCATGATGTGCAAAGCTTAGTAGGGAACCATCCCAAGGTAACCTCCTATAGTTACTTATCATTACTACTATTAGGGTTTAGGGTTTAGGGTTTAGGGTTTAGGGTTTATTATTATTATCATTACCCTGTCACTATACTACTATTGCTATGATCTTTTTCTTTTCTTGCATCTTAATATTGCGGATGGCTTGGTATCATACGGAGCTAGGTGCCCCAGAACTACCCTTTTTCCCTCTTTTACTTTGGGGTCTCCTTATTAAAGCTGAAGATTAAAAAGGGTACCCTTACTACGGGGGTACTGGGGAACCTTGGGAAAGAAGACAGGGTTGGATACTCCCTTGCTAGGTCGACAAGAGGGATTCAGCAGGAGGATCTATTTTGGGTGGGGCGGGGGTGCCTTAGGTCAATCCCCCTTGCAGTCATAGCCCTTAGATATGCAGTTCGTGGGCTTTAGTACACCTAAAATAATCCCGTGTGGTACCCATCCTAGGTGGGGGGGAGGATGGCTTAATTAAACCCCAAAACCCCAAGGCCCTAAGCCTGAAACCCTCAAACCCCTAAACCCCTAAACCCCTAAACCCTTAAACCCCTAAACCCCAAACCCCTAAACCTTAAACCCTCAAACCCCTAAACCCCTAAACCCCTAAACCCCCAATCCCTTAACCGCTAAACCCCTAAACCTGAAACCCCTCAAACCCCCTATCTCAAACCTTCAAACCTGCATAGGATGATCCGGAGCTTCAGCAGCTCAAGTCGGAGCTGAAGATGCTCGAGGATACGGAAGCCCAGGTGGGAGTTTCTGAGAGGTATAGGGTTTAAGGGTACAGGGGTTTAAGGGTTTAAGGGTTTAAGGGTTTAGGGGTATAGGGGTTTAAGGGTTTAAGGGTATAGGGTTTTAGGGGCTGAGGGTTGAAGGGTTTAGGGGTCATGGGAACCATCAGGTGTCTGGAGCAGTCGAAAAGCAACGATTTTGTGGTTTAGGGTTTGGGTTTTTGTGGGTTTAGTGGGCTTTAGGGCTCAAAGGGTTTTGGGTTTTGGGGCAGGGTTTTGGGCTTTGGGATTTCCCTAGTGCAGTACTGGTCCATATATGGGGTTCCCCCGAAAATTAGCGTTCCCTTTCGGGGGTTCCTGATGATAAGGACCATGAGGTCTACCAGAGACAACACACTTGCTCGCAACCACCCCTGAAGCCCAAACCCGAAACCCATACCACGCAATTTAGGATCGCGTGAGCTGCCGACTGAACAAGGCCCCCGACCAGATTGGGGGTAGAGTTTGGGGTTTAGGGTTTTCGTACTATGTCAGGTGTATGGTATTCTGTGTTCTCTTGCAGGTTTGCTGTGCCGACATGGTAAAGAGTTTTTTTGCATGGGGCAAAACGCAGAAGCCTAGACTTTTAGAACCCCGCGCTCTGAATCCCGCAGCTTTCCTCGGAAAGCACCCAGTGTCCCCGGAACCAACTTGGAACCACAGAAAAGCGCTAAGGCCTAAGCCCTAACCCTGAACCCCTAAACTTACGGTACTAAAAAAGGCGGAAAATGGAAACTACTAAGCCCTAAGCCCTAAATGATAGTTTCCATTTTCTTTTCCACTATCCCTATATAACCCCAATATATACCCTATTACAATATAGTAGTTTCCATTTTCTTTTCCATTCTTCCTGTATATATAACCTCAAAATATACCCCATAATTCCCTATTTCTTATGGGTTGCCATGCAAGGTGCAGGGCGGTGGCAACGGTGGCTGGAGTGCAGCCGACCACGAGGAACGCCTTGAGGGTCTAAGGTTTTGAGTTTAGGGTTTAGGATGTAGGATTTAGGGTTCAGGGTTTTGAAAAATGGGGTTGAATTCTTTGGAGGGTCTAGGTTAGTGGCTATAGGGTCTGCTTCGGTTTGGGCTGCAGGGTTTGGGCTCCGGCTTGAGTGGATTTGTTGAGGGTGTAGTCAGGCGTTAGACATGTACCCCCCCAAATGCACGCCCCCCAAATTTAGAACCCTATTAGGCCCTATATTAAGCTCCATATAGTCCTCATTAGCTCCTTAAATCCTGGGAGGGGTACTTTTTGGGGGGGGTTGTATTGAAACTCCTAATGTAGAGTCAACTGTTCAGTTTACTTTAGTGGGCTCTGCAGCCGCCGTCGTATATGGATCCCTATAGGAACCCCACACCTGGCAAGCAACTGCCCTTGCCCGGCTAAGGTTTAAGGTTTATGGGTTTAGGGTCATTGAGGGTTCAGGGTTTAGGGGCTTCGGGTCATTTAAGATTTAGGATTCGGGGCTTTAGGGTCATTCAAGATTTAGGATTTAGGGCGTTAGGGTCATTTAGGGTCTGGGGTTGAGACTTACAGGAAGAAGGGACACATCCAACTCCATTAACTTGCAACGCAAGGCATTCCCTTCCTGTGGCGTCATATTCTGGTGGGAGCTTCTTGAGAACAACGCTTCTTCACTGGGCTGCTGTTAAGTTACCTTAAAAAAACGGTACATAGTAAACACTGGTAAGGTTTTCTTATCCTAGTAACTTAGTTTGACATCTTTAATTGCAAAAGAGACTAGTTCCCAATAGGAATCCCTACAATCCTTTAAGGTCCCCGCTGGGGCGGCCTATCGAATCCCTGTGCTGAACGTTTTGTGGCAGGTGTTCGTGCGAATTCTGCGGATCTTCCGGATGCAGGCTGCGCAGGAATTTTAGGGTTTAGGGTTGAGGGTTTAAGGGCTCAGGAGTTACTGAAATGGGGCCCTGGGGTTATGTGTCCCCCTAACAAGCCCATTATAACCCTACTGTAGCCCAGTATAAGTAGGGTCCCTCACCCATTAGTAACTGCAGACCCTAAACCCCTAATCCCTACACATCCTTCTAAAATCCCCCTTACCTCATAATCAGAACCCCCTTTTTAAGGGGCTTAAGAACCCGTTAGTAACTCCAGGGTCACTCACGGCTGATCCCTTCGCTGTTCTGCATATGTGGCCCTGTAGGACAGGGGAGTACAGGATTTTAGGATTTAGGGCTTAGCGTGCGGGGTTTAGGGTTTTTTTTTTTGTTTTAGGGTTCAGGGTTTGGGGTTTTAGGCTAATCAACTGAGGCTGCCCAGGCCAGGGTCCCAGGGTAAACGTGCAGAATTGGGAGGAGAGCTCAGCACGGCCCATGCAATGATAGAGAAAAAAGGAATTGTAGGCTAAACGCCTTAAAGGGTAGTTCTGTAGGGTTTAGGATTTAGGGTCTGAACGCCTGAAAGGGGGGTTATCTATGGTTTAGGATTTAGGGGCTAAACTTCTGAAAGGGGGGTCATCTAGGGTTTAGGGTTTAGGGTCTACACTCCTTAAAGGGGGGTTAGGATCTAAACTCCTTTAAGGGGGGTTGTTTAGGGGATTATAGATGGGAGTTCTATAAGAGTTACTAAGGGGGATAGTAGGAGTTTTACAGTAGACTATGGCTCATATTTTGTCCCTCAACCCTTGGGCCCAAGCCCTGAACCTCACATACGTGCTGACCTGGCCACTCCCATATCATTTGGCAGTTTGGTGCGCTAGTCTTCTATTTCCCTACACCCTAAACTCTTTGATGTTCAGGCTACTCCACAGTGCTATGCCCGCCTGGCGTATCACTTCCCAGACCTGTCGGAGGCACACTGCGGAAATGAGAGATCTCTTCCTCGTTTAGGGTTCAGATGTTAGGGAAACACCTCCGCGCCCCAAATTTGAAATACGCCCCGTTGTGCAGTAGATTGGAATGCCAGAATTGAGGTTTTCAGGGGATGCTGGGAGAAGAGTCATGCAGTGAACAGGGATGGCAGGATTTCCGCTGTCAAGTAAGATTATGTGAAACAGGATCCGTTAACCTCAACGAAGACACTCAAGCAATGATTGCGGCCTGGGACCCTAAGTCATCCTAAGCCCTTTCATCCCCTCTCTGATCTTCGACCTCCCCACTCCCTAATCATCAACCCCCGAGATGGTAACATTATACAATCTGGTTCGGATTTGTCTATTCGAGGAAGGGGGTTTCAATTCTGAGGATGATGGGATGAACCCCATAGTCCCCATACATAGGCTTAGTTTTCATTTCATTTTCCTTTTCATGTTCCTTCTGATTCTCACTTTGATTCTCCATATTACAACAGTAATCCCGAAATAGAGAAAGCAAATGCTATATCATGAGCCTTCATGTAAGCCGCTCCAAACCCCTGGCCCCCAAAGCTCGAGGCCACCCTGGCAGATCATGTGCGGTGGTACAGCGACCATCAGGCTCGACAGGCGCGATTTGAGGGGCTTCAGCGTGGGGCTTAGGGGTTAAGGGACGCTCTTGGTGTAGGGTCTAGGGTTTAAGGGTGTTTAGAGTTTAGGGTTTGGGTGCTGTTTTTTGGGGTACAGGGTTTTTCTTGAGGGAAGACAGGTAGAATTGCTTTCTGTGCCTTTGGGTGGGGGTGTAAAGAGCACCACCAGAAGGCATAGGTCTTCGAAGCTCAAGTTTCTTGAGGAAGTTCCACCAAAAAATCACGAGTGTCTTACGTAGGCATGCCCGATCTTTGTTTAAGAATTGGAAGACTTTGTTTCGCGCGATGCGGAGCCTGTAAGTAGATTCAGGGGGTCGCGCTCTCCTTCTGAATATGGTAGTTTATGGTAGTTTCCAAATTTAAGGGGACCCCAGTATAGACCCTAACGTATTATAATCCTTATCATGGGGACACCCCAAAAGGTACCCCTAATTTTGGGAAACCCCCGTATCTATTTGTCGGTCTGCTTTCTGAAGGGGAAGTGGTCATTTGCCTGCCTCGTGACCTTGTTGTTTTCTATTTTTCCTACCACCATCACCACCACCCTCCCACCCTGCAACTATCTTATCTGTGGTAAAGTGTTGTTCTTTTAGTTATTGCTACTACCACTCCTCCTGCTCCTCCTGCCACTTCTGCTGCTCCTAGTCTGAACCCAAACTCGTAAAAATGCTGCCGCTGCCGCAATTCCCACTACTGGCCTCAAGATAGGCCATTCTCAAGATTATCCGCTTTTGTGGCACCATATTATGCTAATAGGGTATATATTGGTGTTATATTGGGATGCTGGAAAGAAAATGGAAGCTACTATAATACAACAGGGGTACATATTGTGGTTATATTTGGATAATGAAAAACAAAATGGAAGCTACTATAATAGAATGGGGGTATAGTACGCGACCTGGTATTTAGAGGCAACCAAAAAGCCTTGGATCGAAGGCCAGAAGGCGCTTGCTCCTGGTGCGTTGGCGCGAGCGTCGGTCCACGTTGCTCAGCCAAGTCACTTGGCAACATAGTATGGCGCGTCAGTTCAGGGCTGGGGGTTGAGATTGAAGGGCTTGCGGCATGCTTTTTATGGTATCGCGGTTTACAGATCAGACTTCATGATCTCAGGCCGAAGGTTAGGCTCTCTGATTTCGGGCTTCAGGATGTACGGTAGCTAAGATTTCAGAATTAAAGTTCAGGTCTTTTTATTGATTTCTACATACCGGTTACATGGGACCAAGCCATCTACAGAGATTGGCCTTTCCTAACCGTTTTGTGCACCAGAACAGCAACATCTAATTCTTATGAAAGCTCCATAGCAACTAATTCCCGGCGGTTTTTGGATTTTCCAACAAAGCTTTTTGTGCTGTCTTTAAGGACGCTCTACATGTGTTGCAAACTGCTGATCGGCCACTACCCTTCTCCAAGCAAGCACGGAGTCCTCTTTGAAGAGCACCACACCCGAAACCCCAAGCGGCTTTTGGTACACGGATTTACGTGTGTTTGGGTAGTTTATTTTGAGACCAAAGGTAACGTAAGGCCATCCCTTTGCGTTTTAGGGCTTAGGTGTAGGGTTTAGGGTTTAGGGTTTAGGGTTTAGGATTAGGGTATAGGGTATACGGTTAGGGACGTCAATCCTTGGGAATTTTTTAGGGTTTAGGGGCTAGGGTTTAGGCATTAGTGCCAGGCGTGAGCCTGCAAGCCTATGATCCAGACTACTGCCACTATTAGGCGAATGCTGGATGAAACTGCCATAACTATTCGCGACTTATGCTTCCCATATTTAGTGACTAGAAGGGAGAATGGTGATAATATTAGGGTCATTTTTAATCCTATTATGCCACTACTACAGGGTTACCAGGTGGTGATCCACACATATTCCCCCTTAAGTAGATAGAATATGGCTTTGGGTGTATTATAATAAGATCCCATATTCTATCTACTTAAGGGGGATTATAAATATTGTTTAGATCATTTGGGCTTCTACAGGAGAATACAGGAGACATCAAGCCGGACAGGCCAGCCAGAGCCGAAACGAAACTCCGGTTCGCGCCCGGGCCTCTGCCTTTACTCTACTGGTGCTTATTGTAAGGTTTAGGGTTTCGGGTTTAGAGTTGTGGGGCTTAGTTTTGGGGTGCAGGGTTTGGGGCTTTAGGATTTAGGGTGAAGGAGCGGGGGAGCGGACACTGGAAGCTACACCACTGGGTAGTGTTTAAGAGGGACGGAGCTGCGAACAGTGAACGGAAGAGAACATGGAAGTTATTCTTTCGGGCTTCGGGCATGAGTTTAGGTGTATGGGTGAGTGGGGAAGTGGACCTATAATGGAGAACAAAACGGAGAATGCAGTGGAAACCGAGATTGAAAATGATTTATCGCCTTTAAAGAGAGTGGATCTTCATAACTATCCCTTTTCAATCCTCCCCATAAGTATATACTTAATCATCGTGAGTCCCCCACTCCCCATAAAGCACTAGTTAGCATCTGCGCGTCCTTTCGCAGCACTGTATACGAGGGATGTTGGGGTATGGGGATTGGGGGGTTGGGGGGTTCAGGGTTTGGGTGTTGAGGGTTGAGGCCTTAAGGTAGGGTTTTGCCCCATAGAACTGCACAGATTCCGAATACAATCTCCCTACAATCCCCGTGTTGGATCGGGTTTTGGTTCTTGTAGTTTTTGCGAGTGTATATAGTGTTCCTGAGGAAAAAAAGTTTGAAACACGTGAGGGGCTCCAGCGTGGATCCATGAATCCCAAAGCGTACTCGCATCAGATTTCCATCTGGTAGTGCAAGTGGTGGTGCGGGTGCTGGTGCAGGTGGCGGAGCGGCTGGTGGTGCGAGTGGTGGGGCGGCGGCAGTGGCGGCGGCGGGGTGGCCGTGGTGGGGCAGTGATGGTGGTGCTCGAAGGTCGAAGTCGTAGGAGGACTTGAAAGAGGATCGGCTGAACATTCATCAGAATCTCGAGAACCAAAGCTTGCTCACAACCAGTCCTAGCCAGGAAAAACACTGGATCCCGGAAAGTGGAGATCAACCAACAGCACTCAAGGAGCCTCAAACCTCTCAGTCCTAAATCCATTTCCTACACACCTTATTAATTAAGCCCCAAACCCAAGTTCTGATCTACACCCTAAGCCCATCCCGAAGTATAGCCCCCAAAGCCACCCCATAGGTTCAGTGGCACCTGCAAACCCTAAGCCCTGAAACGCTACCTCCTCCTACTAGTACTGGGTAGTGGCAGGGGTAATGCACTAGTAAAATTCGTCGTTGTCGTTGTCGAGGACGTGGTGGTGGCGGTGGTATTCGTCGTGGTGGTGCTCTGCGTCGTCCTCGTCGTGGTCGTCGTCATGGTCGTCTTTGTGGTGGTCGTTGTGATCGTCGTCGTGGTCTTCGTCGTGGTCGTCGTGGTGGCCATCGTCGTCGTTGTCGTGGTCGTGGTGGTCGTGGCGGTCATGGTCGTGGTCGTGGTCATGGCCGTGGTCGTCTCGAGGTCGTGGTCGTCTCGTGGTCGTGGTGGTGGTGGTGGTGGTGGTGGTGGTGGTGGTGGTGGTAGTTGTGGTCGTCGTCGTCGTCGTCGTCGTCGTCGTCGTCGTCGTCGTCGTTCTCGTTGTTCGTTGTTGGTCGTCGTCGTAGTATTATAGTAGTCAACAGTAGTCGTCGTAGTAGTCGTAGCAGTAGCTGTAGTGGTGGTAGTGCTGGTGCTGCTGCTGCTGCTGCGCTGCTTTTGCTTTGGCGGTTAACAGTACCTGCACATTTTCCCTTTGGAAGCCTTGCTTGACTGATGCGGGAGTTTGGATTAATGATTTGTAGCCCTAATCTTCTGGGGGTCAAGTGGTCGAAGCGGTTTAGGCTCTAGGGAAACACTGCGAAATTTACTTTTTTGGGCGTGAAAAGCCTCTATTGCCAGACTTTCTTTAGGTGCTATCACAAAACTTTGGTTCAAGCGTGGCAGCTTTGATAAACTTTTACCACGCTATTTCTGCATTTAGCAGATCTTCTGTCATTGTTAAGTTTACTTGCCAGAACATGTTTCTTTCTGGCAACAAGCAAGCAAATGTGCTACACGATTGTAGAAGATTCACCAACAAAGACTGCATGGCGTGTCCTGAGTCTGCTACAGCTGAATGTCCATCACTGTGGACGTGAGCATCTTGAGTGGCAGGAAAACTTCTGTGAAAGCTGACTTGGACTCAACTGCCCAAGCCCTGAAGCGAAGCGCACAGACTGCCTTGGGTGTAGGCAACAGCCAGCTCTTGGACTCATCAGGTAGTGTTTTGCATGAGCAGTCTACCCTCAAGAAATTCAAGCTGCAGACCGGGGATTCGCTGACCTTGTACATCCACAAGGTTCAACTATGCGGCACAAAGTCCATCTTCCTTGAGGTACGCAGTGATTTTGTGGCTGCCTTGGGCGATGGATCCGTCAAAATCTGGGGGGGCCTGTGGCATGATGCCACCAGTGCCGCGCATGATCAGCTAAGAAACGTGCTGCAGGTCCAAGCCTCTGAACAAGCTTTCGCAATCATCCTGGCTGATGGATCCGTCGCAACCAGGGGCGACAAAGATTGTGGTGGCGACAGCAGTGCTGTGCAAGATGAGCTGAAGGACGTGCAACACATCCAAGCCACTTTCGGTGCTTTTGCTGCGATCCTTGGCGATGGAAGCGTCGTGACCTGGGGAGATGCAGAGGATGGTGGCGACAGCAATGCTGTACAAAATCAGCTGAAGAACGTGCAGCGGATCCAAGCCACTGATCACGCATTTGCTTCAATTCTGGGCGATGGATCTGTTGTGACCTGGGGCGATGAAAGCCATGGTGGCAACAGCAGTGCAGTGCAAGATAAGCTGAAGAAAGTCCAGCAGATTCAAGCATCTTCCTTTGCCTTTGCCGCGATCCTTGACGATGGAAGCGTCGTGACCTGGGGCGAGGCTACACACGGTGGCAACAGCAGTGCTGTACAAGACCAACTGAAGAACGTGCGGCAGATCCAACGTACTTTTGCAGCCTTTGCTGCAATATTGAGCGACGGATCTGTTGTGACCTGGGGCAGTGAGGACCATGGTGGCGACAGCAGTGCAGTGCAAGACGAGCTGAGGAACATGTAGCAGACCCAAGCCACTGCATGGTGGGACTTAGGAAGTTGCTGAATAGACGTAATTTTACATGCATTTTAAGGGTTATTAAACTACTCGCAGCGAGCCTGGGCAACGGATCTGTCATGACCGGGGGCGATTCGACGCATTCTGGCGGCATAGTGCTGTGTAAGAGAAGCGGAAGGGGCATGCAACAGATCTAATCTATTTTCTGCGTTCACGGCGATGGTGCTGACAGTCGTGCATCGCCAGGGTCGGCGTGATATCGAGCGAATGACCATTGTGCAACAGATCTGCTGTAGGAACATGCCCACGAGCTGCTACGGATTCCCGTTTCTTCAGGACGTACTACCCCAAACCGCACAACCTGATATGGAAGAGTTGTCCTGATGCCTTAACTATGCTACTGAGTGCATCATGTTAGAAATCACTGCATGGGTCTATCTAAGGGGCCCAAGTCATCAGGACCCTGCTATCTTCGGGCAGTTTTTCTGAAATGCTTACATGGTAGTTTCCGAAGATAGGGCAACTCCTGAAAACGTATTGGAACCCTCAAAGGGGGCCGCAAGCTTCCGGAACCCGGCTTTTGAAAACCATGTCCCGGCCATCTCCTCAACAGAAAGGATTAGGGCAAGATGAACCATGATGTTGTCAGGAAGTGCTGTTTTCCTCAGAAACCTTAACTCTCTTCCTAGTTGGCGAGAATGCTGCCTTCTTCAGCCTTCCTAAACCCGCAGCCTCTTCGGTTTGAACACCAACCCTTTTGAGGTGTTGCTAGTGGCTCTGGGTTTAGGGTACTCGTCCAGTAAACGCATTATGCAGAAAAGGCCATGGGCCCCAAACCCTACCATAAGCCCTGACACGGAACCCGAAGCCCTAAACTCGAAACCATGAATTTTCGAGAGCTCCGGTAGGTGTAGTGCTAGTCCAAAAGCACAGTTGTTGTGACCCAAGCCGATTTGCCTAAAGATTTTCTTCGGTTTTGGTGCTGGTCCAAAACCACAGCTGTTATCACCACACTCACAACAGGTGCGTAAGCGAGGTGTTTCTAATTTTTTCCCGCTCTGATACCAAACAGCTTTGTGCTCAAGAATTTCTTTTTTCGTGGTCACCACCACCCGCGCCATTGCCACCGCCGCCGCCGCCGCTGCCTCCGCTGCCGCCCCCGCCGCCCCCGCCGCCCCCGCCACCCAGCCGCCCACCACCCCCGCTGCCCCCGCACGCGATAATAAAAACTACTGTTCTTGAAATCTGAACTTTCAATCCCCAACCCAAGGCTTAAACCTTTCGTCGCAAACCCTCCTGAAACACGCAACCCCAAACCTCGAGCCCTTGACCCCTGGCCCCAGAATCCTAGCCCTTAGCCGCCCTAAACTTGCCGGTTCTTAGTAAGGAACACTGGAATACTGCATAGTATATTATATAGGGATTATATTTCCTCACTTCCTATTAAGAACAAATAAGTAAATCTCAAGCAGTCAAACCCGAAGTCCGAAGCCCTAAACTTTACATAAACCCTAAGCCCCAAAACCTTGAACCCTCAACCCTCAACCCCAAACCCTGAACCCTAAACCCGTCAGCGTGCTTCAGGAACCACGCGACCGGAGCCGCGATGAGCAGCGACGTCGAGTCTGGGGCCAGGTTAGGGATGAATTTATAGGGGCTTAGGCAGGGGCTTAGGGTCTAGGATTTAGGATGATTTTGGCTTTAGGGGTTTAGGGTTTAGGGATTTGGGGTTTAGGGATGTAGGGCTTAGGGGTTTAGGGTTTAGGGGTTTAGGGTCTAGCTTTTAGTTATGAGGGCTTAGTGTTTGGGAGCGAGAGGGTTTTGGGTTGCGAAGGTTGAGAGCGTTGCGAGGGTTCAGAGGGTTGCAAGGTTGAGAGGGTTAAGGGGAGTAGGGTTTTGGGAATTAGTTTTTTGTTTGTAATTTCATTTTTCGTGAGAATTTAGTGGGTCGCCAAATACTGCCCTCCCGTGTAATCCTGAGATCCTGCTCTGGTTTAGGGTTTAAAGGTTTAGGGTTCAGGACTTAGGTTTTGGGGGAGGGAGGAAACAAGAAAAGCTGTATCTCTCTTGAATCCTGCATTGGAAAACCAGGAATTCCAGGAACCCTTACCGAGCTTATCTATCCCAAGCCCTCTTTGGTAGTTTCCCTAAATAGGGGGACCTTAACATGGACCCCAGTACAGTATAATCCTTGTTATGGGGACCTCCCCAAAAAACACACCTGCAGGAAACTTTGGTGCAGAGCCTTCGGCAAGACAGCGGCCCTTCAGATAGCCCCCTCTTTCCATTTATTTCCCGTATAAAAGCGTATGAGCTACAGTCTAAACTCCTTAAAGGGTGCTATGTAAGGGACTATATAGGGGAGTCGTATTGGGGTTACTAAGGGGGATACTAGGAGTTTAGACTATAACCCTATAATCCCCTATTTCATTTTCCTTTTGATTCTCCGTTATTGGGGAATACTAGGAGTTTAGACCCTAAGCCCTAAACCCTAAACCCTATACTATAGCTCATATCTTAAGGTTCTTAGGCACCAGACGGTGGAACCCGCAATGTTCCTGTCATGGGTTCAACTAGTACCCCCCCTCTATACTACCCCCCCTAGGGCCCCCCCTTAATTAATTTTAATTAGGCTTAACTATCCCTAAATAACCTTAATTAAGGGGGGCCTAACCCTAAACCCTAAACTATAGAGGGGGTACTAGTTGAACCCATGTTCCTGAGGTTCAGGCTTGGCGCGAGGCCAGGGAAGAGGAGGAGCCATGTGGTTCTTGGGAGCTTAGGGTTTAGAGTTTAGGGTTTAGAGTTTAGGGTTTAGGGGTTTAGGGTTTAGAGTTTAGGGTCTAGGGTTCATTTTTAGATTGGAGATTTGCAGGCTCTCGGTTGAGGAAGATGGTGTTCAGGGTGTAGGGGTTTGAGCAAGGATCTTCCCTGGCAACGGCTTTCTTGGTACTTTCCCCAAAGTAGGGTACCCCAATATGGATCCTCAGATACTATAATCCTTATTGTTGGGAACCCCAAAAGGGTACCCCTAGTTTTGGGAAACCCCGTCTTGTCTTTTCTCTGGGGCCTTTGCAGGGGTCAGGTAGCAGTTTAGGCATTCTGCAGGGTCGCAGGTTTGGGGTTGAGTGTCCCGTTTCTCTTTGCTCTACGAGAAAGATACGCTTAATGGAGATTTCCTCCCCTACATATGGGTGGTTGTCAAAATTATGGTCCCTTTTTGGGTACCCTAGATATTAGGTGCCGTATTATAATAGGAACCCAAAAAGGGGACTATAATTTTGACAACCATCCATATGTCTTGTGTCGGTCCAGGAGTTGTCTGGGGTCTGTCTTGCGAGTTCGAGTGGATTATTAAGGGGACATGAAACATTTTTAACGCACTAGGCTCACCCATCCTAATGGGAACCCATGCCCATTCGTTACACGGGAAATATTAACCCTTATAATCTCCTATACAACCCTGGTTTCCATTCATTGTCCTTTTCATTTATTATGCTATGCCACTATGTAATCGCTTCCCCTAACATTAAACGACGTATCCCCTCCCCTCCGTAATATTAAATATTCCGGGCACCGAAAAATCGTTCAATAGTAGAGGGATATATTCATTGAAACAATTAGACAGGACTGCCTTTAAAATCCTGTTAACTTCTACGGAGAATGAAATACTTGATTCATCAAACTAATCAAGCATTTAATGAAATAGATTTAAGTAACCAAATTACCTACTAGGTTAATTAGTTATTCAATGAATTGGTAAAGTCCAGGGAAACTGATTCACTAATTAATCAATTACATCCCCATAATGACCTCAACACACCCCCTAATTCATTATTAGGTGGCCCCTTTTAAAAAAGTAGTCTTTCCCCTTTAAATGTAGTCTTCAGGATTTTTAGGCCCCTGCATGTATTTTTTAATATTTGGGGTAGGCTTTAATATTAGGGGGAAGGGATTACTAGGCTCACCCATCCTGCTTATGCCCCCTGCGGCACGAGCTTCCTGAGCTCCTCCACATTTGCTGACAATTGCTTCCCTTCTTGTTCAGATTAAGCTGCCATGGTGCTTGATTTTGCCACGCCACATGATAGCTTTGATCCACCGTGATGTGAGTGTGGCACTTGTTGCAATTGATCGGGTTGATCAGGTGTAAGGACCATCAAGCAAGCCCTAGAATTGCAGTTTCCTTGCCAAGTTAATGTAGGGACCGATTGAATTAACACGGTTTTGGGTATGTTGTGCGATAAGTGTGAAAGGTTTATATGGGCAGAAGAATAGTATCTATACAGGCTTCTACGGCAGGCTCCCCGTGCTACATCTTCATTGTTGCCTTTTTCCATCAGTAGGATGCAAGAATGTTCCCGTAAGCCCCTTGTTCTTGCAGAGCCCTCTTAATCCCGTTTTTGCCGTTACACATCCATGGATCTTCGCAGGCACCTGCATTGTGGCGCAGACCTACACTGAAACCCCGAAACCTTCCCTTTGAACCCCAAACTTTTCCAAATAGATGGAGCGCTTAACGTTTAGGGTTGAGGGTTTAGGGTTCCCATATAACCGTGTTAATCTGTTGGGCAAAGTAGTGTGACCTCACCCAACCTCACCCCAAACGGTGTTTTACATCATCACATGTAAGAGGGGGGCACTGGTCTGTGGTAGGCCCTGTTGGTCTTCCGCGTTTCTCTGGACGCTGAACCTTACACGCTATGTCCTAAACCCTATACCCTACACCCCAAACCCTATACCTTATACTTCAAGCCCTGAACCCTAAACCCTCGGACCCTTAAACCGAATATCGCAAACCCTATACGCTATACCCTAGACCCTAAGCCCAATACCCCAATACCCTATACTCAAAACCCTATATCTTAAACCCTAAACCCTGTCATGCGCGTAGGAGAGCCGGCTGGCTGCAGCACAACGGCAGATCGAGTTGGAACAGGACGGCCTACTCCCTGATTTGGGTTGCTGTTAAAGAACTTGAACTAAATTGCGGTAAGGCGACGCCTCCTGTAGGGTTTAGGGTTACTATACTAAGGCAACCCTATTATTTACCGTATACCCAGAATATGGTAACGTAAATCAAGTTCCTGAACAGCGACCCAGTAATGTGGGCCCTTAGCCCCTTGAAGGGGTTCTAAGGGCCCTTGGGGCCCTTGGGGCATATACATGTATGTATACATGTATATACACAAAAATATGGATATATACTGGAAGAAATACAAGCCCTAAACCCGACTAATTTTTGTACATACATAGAGGTTATACTGGGTATATATGGGTTTTCAGGATGAAGGCGATAACCTGGACGATTTCTCAGAAAAAGGACGGCAGAATCTTCTGTTGATCCATCAGGTATTCCTTGGGTGGACCCCCCACCCAGTAATGGTGACTATAAGGGATAATAAGGACCGATTTCATGAGGGTCCTCTTATATTCCCACTATTACAGCGTGGGGGTCCTCCTAAGCTATTCCTAGCACTCCCTGGGCATTCCCCAAGGGCTTAGGGTCAGGGGCAAGAGCATGAAGAGTAAGCTGTTCCCGGTCATGTGGCAAGAGGCTCTCTGAAATTTAAAAACCCTAAGCCCTAAACCCTAAGCCCTAGACCCTAAACCCTAAACCCTAAAGACCTAAACCTAACAGCCAAATGTTTCAGAGTTGTACCCCTAGTGTTGAAGCCCTGGATTTTGGGACCGCATTCGATCAACAGTAAGGGATTGCTACATTCCATGGGTTCAGATAAGGGCTAGACCAGGGGTTAGAGTTTAGGGTTGAGGTTCTAGGGTATAGAGTGTAGGGTTTAGGATTTAGGGTTGGGGCCACTAGGCGCCACGAGGGATCATTGCCATTGTAACTTTTCCCACGGGATGCAGGCTCGACAAGAAAAGAAGCGGCAGAAGCAGCATCAGAAACTGGGCTGTTCAGCAGCGTGCTCCCCTAATCTCCTGTTATTTTTAGGGTCAAGGTTTAGGGTTCAGGGTTTAGAGCTATTCTTTTGGATCAACGATCCTTTTATACTTCTTGGGGCATGGACATCCTCATATCTATGTACAAAGGATATTTGTCTTCCTAGGGTAATGTGGGCTATGTCTTGGGGTCCCCAGTATATTGCAGTTAGCATCCCACCAGGCATTTTCTCCTCAGGGTTATCCGTCAGCCTAGGAAGAAGCTGAAGGAGTTCGCGGAGGCCGAGTCGCAGCGACAGTCGTTCTTTTGGGTTTCGCGTTTGAGGCTTCTGACAATTGTTGTGACGAAAGCGTCTGACGTGTAAAAGTAATATCAAGCTAGCCATAGCAGCAGTAAAGTCTGGTAGTAGAAGTGGTGCTACTGGTGGTGGTAGTAACGCTAGTAGCAGCAGTTGCAGTCGGCAGCCGCAGCGCAGCAGCTACGACAGCAGAAGTAGTATCAGAGGGTTGAAAAGGTGCGGTGCAGGAAGGTGGGGTGTAGGAGATACGCCCAAAGCCCTAAACCCTAAACCTTAATTCCTAAACCCTAAACCCCAATTCCTAAACCCTAAACCCTAAATCCTGAACCCTAAATATACCCCAAATCCTGAACTCTAAATCCTAAATCCTAAACCTGAAGGTTGAGTAGATAACAATAAAGCATCCTATACTGCAACGAAAAGTCTGAAAAGGAGTGAACTTGCAGATCATGTGAGCTGTCGTTTGAGTTTCTCAAAGGGTTTTATATAGGGATTAGGGTTTAGGGTTCAGGGTTTAGTGTCTAAACCCTTTCAAGAGGCTTATAGAGGGGATTGTATAGGGGACTACTGTAGGGGTTATTAAAGGGGATCCCATAGGAGTTTAGATTATGGCTCAGGTGAGCGCTGAGGCTTGAGCTGCTACTTGCGCCTGTCATGCCATGCAGACAGCCCTGTGATGCGACGGTGCTACAAACGGAACACATATTCATAGCGCAGAAACTGATAAGCGGAAATGGTGGGCGAATCCTTGTAGTTTTTTTTTTTTTTGTTTTTTGTTATGGCCCCAGGCTTTCCTGTGGGTGGAAGTAGAAAGTGCCAGCGCACCAGTTTGACACAGAACTGCCAAGGATGAAGCGACATGCCTGGAACAATTCTTGATATGAGCCATCCTCTAAACTCCTTAAAGGGGGTTATATAGGGGATCATATAGGGGACTACTATAGGGGTTATTAAGGGGGATACTAGGAGTTTAGACAATAGCTCATATGGCTTCTGGGCTTGGGAGTTCAACGGGTAAGCGCTTAGGATTCCAGAGTGGTGCTGGCTGGCACCTGCAGGAAAAAGCGCTGATCCCCAACCTTGGCACGCTATGCCTTGAACCATTATAGTCCCCCTTAAGTAGATAGAATATGGCTTTGGGTATATTATAATAAGATCTCCATATGCCCCATATTCTATCTACTTAAGGGGGACTATAATTCTTAACCAAACCTCAAGCTCCTCAACCCTTGAAGGTTCCGAGGGACCTAGTATCTAATGACCTCGTCTCCTTGTCCGGGTCCCGGACATATATTGCCTAGGAGGGTTTAGGGTTCAGGGTTTAGGGTCTAGGGTTTAGGGTTTAGGGTTTAGGAACCAAATTCACCTCTAACCTACTTTGCCTTGAAAAATGGCGAGAAAGGCATACCGAAAGCAGAGAGATGAAGAAAAACGACAGGCTCGAATGACACGGTGTTTGTATTCCAATTTTTCTCTATCTTGAAATGCTTTTGGGGCATAGAATAGTTTCCCAAGACATGGGGACCCCAATATAGACCCTAAAATACATCAAAGTACTACAATCCTTATCATAGGGACCCCCCAAATGGTACCCCTAATTTGGAATATGGGGGCTCTTTCAAGGGCTCTGAACTGTTTAGGTCGAGGGTTTGCATCCTGATTTTCTGGTGGCTTTTTACATATCTGGGGCGGCTTTGTGAACCACCTCCTGGTCATCCTGGTGATCTCGGTGGCCGCGGCGGGCCCGGTGCATGGGGCCCAGACGAAGTGTTCACTGCTGGGGTGCGTGCGGGATGAGTTCCGGTCTTGGATGCAGCAGAAGATGACGGCACCAGGGCGCCGTCTTGAGGGTGAGCAGTGCCTCCGAGGTACTGCGCAGTTTTGGCATTTCATTGAGGGCACGCTTGGGGGCCTCCGCTGCTACTTCCTCGTCCTTGCGGGCTGTGAGGGTGGCTCCGCGCTC
>CAJNIZ010008435.1:19360-30236 GCA_905231905.1 Symbiodinium pilosum
GAGAGAGAGAGAGACAGATAGATATGAATATAGATATACGTACAGATTGATGTAGATGTATGAAGATGCATGAGGATGCATGGAGGGATATGCTGGGATACATAGAGGGATCGGTAAGAATACATTGAGGGATACACAGGCGTACATAGAGGGATATAAATACGGGGACACACGGGGGGAGGGGGGGGGGGTTAACAGGGGTATCTAAGGGTATCTAGGGATATATATATATATACATATACATATATAGAGCGGGAAAAAGGAGTATGTAAGGGTGTATAGGCGTACATAGGACTCGATAGAGGTTTGTAGAGGTAGTCAAGCGGTGTGATACGACCCCCTTGTGGGTACCCGAAATGTTAGGGTCCGCATTATGGTTGGGACGCAGAAAGAGATCATACCTTTGACAATCTACTATATGGGCTCCGTAGGGTGTACACACTGACCGCAAAAAAATCCCCGCCTGTTGCATCGGCTTTGAAACCAAAGCGCCAGGACCTTGCCAAAAGTTTCAAAAACATCTGGTCTACTGTAGGGGCCAATAATCACCAATATCAATTGAGGTACCTTATACCACGTGTAAAAAACCCTAAACCCTACACCCTCAACCATACATAGTTATATATATATATAAATATGCAAGGAACCTGGGGCCATAAGCTTGGTTTTTTTAGGCGCCTGTATTATAACTCTAGGCCCTGTCTTGAACCCAGAAAAGTTGGCTGTGGAGCCTGTATACATCTAGGAGCTGTGGTTGACGTCGGCCTGTACCTGACTAAACCCTAAACCCTAAACCTTGGGTACTGCCCCCACCCAGTAACAGTCTGTATTAGGGGTCCTATTATAGTTATTATCCAACTGTTACTGAGGGGGGGCAGTACTGAACCTAAACCCAATCTGACGGGAATGATACTCCTGAAGTGGAAGCGCGCGCTGCTGTTTGAAGTCTTTGCAAGAGAACAGCTTGGATGAAGAGCCTACATAGGGTTTAGGGTTTAGGGGCTAGGGTTGCGGTTTAGGTTTAGGGCTGATTAATTGCGAACTTTGGAAATAATTTCCCTTGAGGCCCCAAAAAAATCCAAGCGGACTACAATGGCTGTACCATGCCAGGAGTCTGACCTGAACTTGAGGCACACTAGCACAATTCACCTGATTTAGGCCTTAACTCCAATCATCCTGAAGCTGCCACCTCTACATCCTTGTTTAGGGTTTAAGGCATCTCTGAGTTCTAGTCGTTCAGAGTTTGGGATTTAGGGTTTAGGGCGTAGGGTTCGGCTTTTACATCATATAGCACCAAGGGAAATCTGACGGGTAAGTATCCCACATTGCCAGCAACATCTACAAAGTACATACTAGAAGCCTTAAACCCTAAACCCTAAACCCTAAACCGCGGGTTCCTCCAGAGACATTATCTGGCCTCGATAAACTCAGGGAAATCCCTATCAAATCCTTGAAAAACCCCTAAATTCCCGTTTCATGTTCCATTTTCTTGTTCATTTGATTCCGCATGGTTGTTGCTTCCATCGCTTTCCCATTGTAGCGAATTTAGGGCAATCCCGATATCAATGACAGTTTCCATTTTTCGGTTATAATGACTTTATGGAAATTTCCATATGGATTGCTATCCCCTAAGCCCTAGACCATAAACCCTAAATGAATGACTATCCGGAATTGCCAGCAAGATGGAAAGCAAAGGCAGCTGAGTCCATGTCGGAGGCCCATGGACTGGAGTAATGCCTTGAGGGTCTCTAGGGTTTAAGGTTTATGGTTTAGGAATCTAGGGAATTCCTGGATTGAGGATTTAGGGTTTAGGACCCTTACTGATCTTGAACCGGGAGCGTGAGCGTGGAAAAGGTACGATTGTCCGGGATTCCACAGAGTTTGGTATAGTGATCCACTTCCAGTCTGGCTTTTGAACTGATTTGGGCGCCAGAAGCAGTAAGAATACTAGTGCCCCAGACCCTAAGCCCGCTTCTTGAAGAGAATGCAGGCTTTGGCATTTAAACTGGGTCTTTACCTGGCATTCATTGTCATACTCATCTTTTCAAAGATATACTGAAATTCATGATCAAGGGATGGGAGTTCTGTGCTAGCATGAGGGGTTTGCAATATTGAGAAGGACGCAACCTTGGAGGTTTGCTGGAAAGCCCAGGGGTTGGCTTTTTAGCGCTTGGCAGCTTTATTGGAATGATGACAGAGAGGGGCTTGGGGTTTAGGGGCCCAGCCACACAGTAAGCACTGATACTGGGGCCTGAACCAATGCCAGTGTTAATGTCAAGTCTGTAAGCCTAAGCCCTGAACCCCAAACCCTAACCCTATGACTGAATTCTGCAAGGAACCTAGGACCATAATACTGGTAGTTAGCTAGGCCCCTACATTTTTGCAACATCTGCAAAATCTGGGAGTACGGAGCACCAAGCAAACAACAGGCTGTCTACCCTTGGGACCTCCTTTGCAACACGAAAGCCCACAATCCAAAAGCTGAATGAACGACCAACACCCTAAACCTATCAACAGGATTTGGGTAGTCCCCCCCATTAGGACCCTTTTGTAGTCATATGATAGCTAGTGTACTAACTTTAGGGATTAGGGCCTTAGGATTACCCAAAACCCTCCTATCACAAGCCCCCCCCCCCAACCGGCAATCTCTTATCCCTAGAAACTTGACCCTCTAAACCACAAACCCTCTAAAAGGTTATACGGGAATAACGAAAAAAACAGATGGAAACTACTAACTACTATAGTATATTGAGGTTGTATTAGGATAATGGAAAAGAAAGTGGAAACCCCCAAATGCCAAACACCCTGTATCTCCCCTTGAACGGGATCCCTGAAACTCTCTTCTCCTGAAAAAAGCCCCTCCGCCCACAATTCCAAGCTCGAGATGCCCTAAACCCTCTACGACTAACCCTAATCCCTGTACCCTCTAGGTTTTAGGGTTTAGGATTTAGGGTTCCCTAAACCCTCTAATTACCCCAAACCCTAGGAACTGTTTAAAGGGACCCTACATGACTTCCACTTGGGCAGGCCTTCCGCTGGGCTTCGCTCCTCGCAGTGCGCTGTGGCCTCGGAATGCAAGGGCGTAGAAGGGCTTAGGGTTAAGGCTTTAAAGGGCTCCGGGCAGAAAACTCCAAAATTCATTAGGGCTGAGGGTTGGAAACCCAAATCTATCATTTGCTTCTGTCCCCTCTCTTGGGAAGGTACCTAATTACCGGAAATGGTCCGTACACCTACGGTACAGGGACTTAGCGGGCTTGGCGTTTAGGGTTTAGGGTTTAGAGGGCGTGGGCGGGGCGGGCGGGGTTCCGACAAGCATGAAAGAGATTTGCCTTCGCAATTTCGAATATCTAGACATACTACACAGTTCAAAAACGGCGTATGCTAAGTAAGGGCATTTAGCGAGAGGTTCGGAACCAGTGATATGGCAAAGAGTTCTTGAACTCAAAGCACCGTATGCGCCGGTTCTCCGCTCGCCATCTAGCTGACAACCGCCTAGCGGGTAAGCCCAGTTAGATGTTTACTGAGGCTTGCTGCCGCCCTGGAACCCTAGACCCTAAACCCATTTGACTGCGGATCCGTCTTGTCGCGTGGCCCCCGCCCACCCCTTGTTACATACTCCTTTGTCACGGCCTGTTTTTACATACACTTGTCACAGATGGTCGCTAAGTGCTTGTCGCAAGCCAAAACGATTCTGTCGCAAGCCTATGCCGCGCAATGGGCGCCCAAGCCTGTTACAAACCGATTATTTTTTTCACCACTATTTGTGAACTCTAAGCCCAGTACCCTAGGCAAGTCGGCTTCTAGGTTAGGTTGTATTTTCTGGGACACGGACAGGCTGCTCCTTTCGCGCGGAATCGGCTGCAGGATGTCCCTTGGGATTTGGGTTCTGAAATGGAGCAGGGTTAGGCTTTGGTCTTGTTACTCGCTCTTAGTTGGGAAGTTGGGAATATGGGAGAATATATATATATATAAACATATCTATCTTTATATATATACCAGATAAATATAATTAGAGGTTATATTCCCTTATTCGCTACTAACAACCAGTTTGAAACGCTTTTTTCTTGGGGATTGGGATCCAGATAAGGAGTAAGCCCATTCAGCTTCTGAGACTAGGGTTAGCTTGGCGTCGATATGGGTGCGGAGGAGCGATCATCGCTGCTGGGCATGTCTTCAGAATATTCTGCAGCGCAGGTTGGAGTGATGGTCGAAGGGATGGCAGTTCAGGGTCAGCTATGGGGTATGTGGTAAACAAGGTGTCTCCAGGCACAGGGAGCCCAAGATCAGATCACAGCCCAGCCCGAAGCTTGATTAAACCCGAAGACCTGGAACCGGACACCAAAAGATTCATGGGGAGTATAGTATAAAGGGAACATTGGGAGTCCTTATTAGAGATCATAGGACACTCCCCTATGTTCTTTCTTGAACCCTTCCCTGTAAATCCAACCGACAACACAGTCTTCATTGTAGGGCCTGAAAAGATTATAGTCCCCCTTAAGTAGATAGAGTATGGGGTAGATGGGGATCTTACTATAATATACCCAAAGCCATGTTCTATCTACTTAAGGGGGACTATGCGTTTCTGCAAGTTTGCAAGTGGGACGCCGAAAAATCGAGTGAGGGCCCGGCCCACCAGCTTTCCGTGAGGAAGGGCTGTTAGACTGGCGGCACACGAGTTGTAGTCTTAACTCCTGAAAGAAGGTGTATAGGGAATTATATACCTAGACCCTCCTCCTACCCCCTATTAGGGCCTAAGTACCCACTATTAGGGACCATATATCCCCAATTAAGGGTACAAGGAAGGTCCTGGTAGGGGAATATTATAATGGTTATTTATATGTTGGTTACTTGTCGACCTTAGGATGGGCCCTGCAACCACCATCCTGTGCCATGTCGGAAATATAAACATCGCTCAGGGAACTTTGGCGAAAAGAGCTACCAAGCAAACCTTGAAGAGACTTCTTGAATGCAGAGGGGTTAGGGTTTCGGGTTTAGGGTCTACTCCCGCGTGCCAGATATGGCCTGACTGGATGGCTTTGGGTGAAACCATGGGAGCTGACAGTGCGAGAGAAGTTCCCCAAACAGAATACTTTCTTATGACCCACTCAACCCCAGATGCCTGTCAATTTTGGGGAAGACAACACTTAAAATGGGGTCCAGGCCCCAACACATGGGCTCCTATGGGGTTCTTTTTCCACACAAAGTACATAGGAGCCCCTGGAAAAGCCCAGAAGGAAATAAAGCACAAATTGAGGAGCTCGACCAGACAAACAGGAGTCCACATTGTTTGGACCAAAAGCTTGAATCCCGGACACTATAGCCAAAGCTCTGCGCCGTTCACCCTGAGAATAAGCCCTAAGCCCAGATTCCTAGGACCTATAACCCTGAATCCAAAAAGTCCTAATGTCTACTTCTTGCATTCCAAACCTCAAATCCGGGATCCCAAGCCAAACATCGTAAATTCTAAGCCTGAAATCCTGGCCCCAATCCCAGGTCCCACGTCTTAGATCCTACATCCCAAGTCCTACATCCTGAAATTCAACTCTCGAATCCGGGCCTGAATGCTAGCAAGGATGGCCTGCTGTTCAAGCACATCCTGGCTATTCAAAGACTTGGAGCTGCAAACGCACAACTTGGGAGTCCAAAGGACTTAGCCAATTCAAGGTATACCCAAGGGCTCCTATGTAGTTCCTTTTTGGGTTTGTTATGGTCTTTTGGCAAGGGATTACAATCTACTACCCAAAAAGGAACTGCATAGGAGGGTCTGGTTAGGGAGGTATAGGTTAGATGACCCCCCACCCAGGACTATAAGGGATAATAGGAATTATATTAGGGTCCTCATTCTACCACTATTACAGGGTGGGGGGGGTCCTCCTAAGGTATAGGGTTTAGGGCCCGATCTACGTACAGCCAGCTGTTAAGTAACATTCCTATCCAATTCTAAGTAACTACAAGGTCCCATGCGCCTCCAAGTAATTGAGGGGACTATTCAAAGTCAAATAGTTGGACTTTCAGGTGAGAATCTGTCAAAATCCCATACCACCAGAACCCACCGGAAAACAGGCTCTCAGGAGACCTGTTTGTGCCATAAGCGGCTCTTTTCCTGAAAACAGGCCAAAAGCAGCACAAAAAAACAACTTGAACTTGCACATTTTCATGCAAAACAGAATAGCTTTGACAACTGCAGAAAATCGCGCACAACACGGAAAACCCTTTTGGATCCTTTTGGCCCTCCTGCAAGCCCAGAGTGTCTCCAATTTGCTCTCATGTTCAGAAAGTCTCTTGTGAAAGGTGGTAGCGCTCTTGCACACAAGCCCAGGCTGAGAGGTTCGCTTTCTAAGTCGTATTGGAGGATCTGGGCCAGGGGCGTGGCGCTGGGCATGCTCTGAGCACTGTTGAAACTGAGAGCCCCAGCCTGCACCCTCCCACATCAAACCCAAAAGCGCTCTTGCTGCCTCCAACCCTTAACCTAGGCCACTCTTCACCATGGTGAATGGCCTACCCTCCAGCGAATGTAGTCTCTGCGGGGCCATGTATCGGGTGCATGGGAAGGGTAAAGACCCTCTAGACCAGGGCCCGGCACCAAAACCCAAATGAAGCTTTGTCAAAATCATGGTCCTTTCTTAGTCTCCTGTGTACGAAGGCCGCAAAATTTGGGGTACCCAAATCTGGATCTCAATCTCACAAGCCTGTGCTCAAAGCCCTGACATCCGCTTGCCTCAATGATAAGAGAGCCCTGTGCGAAATCGAACGCCTAAGGGTCCTAATATCCATCGCCCTCTAAGACACTCAAATAGGAACCCCTTTGCGAGGAAGATAACATCTTCAGAAGGTACTTGATGGCACAACTGGGAACTAAAACACATCCAAAGGAGGGACAAATAAGAGGCTATTATCCATGACCCCCAAACCCCAGATAATATGGCAGCTTCGATTATTACTAAGTCCCCGTGAGCTCCCCAAAGCTCTACTGCAACCCCTAAACCCTAAACCCCTAAACCCTAAATCCTAGACCCTGATCCCTAAACCCTAGACCCTCAACCCTTAAGACTATTCCCAGGGTCTTGAAAGAAGGGAGGGATTCCCCCAAAAAGGTACAGAGAAACTTGGCCATGCTGACGAAGAAGCTGCAGGCCGCTCTGTGGGCATTGACCCCCTAAGACCTGTAGGGTTTAAACTCCATAAAAAGGGGTTATATCGGGGTTATATAGGGTTTAGGGTTTGGGGTCTAAACTCCATAAAAGGGGGTTATATCGGGGTTACATAGGGTCCAACACCTAAACCCTAACCGTTCCCAGAATTAGGCGGCCCTTGAACGGGGACAAAGGGGTTATATAAAGGTCTATAGGGATATATAGGGTTTAGGGGTTTCCCAAAATTGGGGGTACCCTTTTTTGGGGGGCCCTAACCCTCAATCTTAAATCAGAAGTCTTGACCCCCAAATCCTTAGCCCTGAAACCTTAAACTTTCCCAAAACCCAAAACCCGAAACCCTAAACCTTAAACACTGAAATCCCAAAACCTAATCCTTAAACTTAAGCACTAGGCAGCTGAAAGCAGTTGCCTTGCAAGTTTGGCCAGAGCTCGCAGGGATGACGTTTTAGCTCCACATTGGGTTTCCAAGGTAAGCCATAGTCTAACCTCTTCAGAGGGGGACTTATATAGGGACAGGGCTGAAGATGGGTCCCTATAGTAAGGACTTCAATATTTCTTGGGGGATATATATATATATATATGAGCTATAGTCTAAAACCCTTAAAGGGGGATACATGGGAGATTATATAGGGGAGTGCTATAGGGCTTGTCAAGGGGATACTTGGAGTTTAGACTGGCCCAGGTGGAGAGACCATGAGCAGGGTGTGCAGGGGGTGGCTCTTCGGTCTTGCCCTGCCTTGCCGACCCCCATTTCAATCTCTTCAGCTGTGTAGTAAAACAATACAGGTTATGTTTTGAAGGACGGGATCAGTAGCAAAAGGCTTGGTACCTGGGGTGTGGGGGTCTGTAAGAATGGCGACCAGGATGATGATGATGATGATGATGATGATGATGTTGATGCTGCTGATGATGATGATGTTGTTGTATTGAGCCCTTTCTTGAGCGGTCCTGCAGCAAGTGTGTCACAGCGAGTTGTTGGTACCCCTAGGTCAATAAAGCTTGCCATGTGTAGATGCTTCCGACCCTGAGCCAACCGAGCCAGAAGATCCCTAAACCCCTAAGCCTTAAACCCCTAAGCCCTAACCACCAAACCCTGAACCCCAGAACCCTAAACCCCCTGAAGTATGGAAACCGCCTCAAGTGAAGCTGGATAGGCCGCGCCACGCTGTCCCACGCCTCAGACCTGTCAGAGGCAAGGGCACAATGTGGGCACAATGTACTTGGTGGACAGGTCGTAGCTTCGAAGCTTTGGGGTGTAGCGTTTGGGTCTTGCTCATGTGTTCAAGATTGGTTTTCGAGAATGGCGTTTACATAAAGTACATTAACAGCTGAATGACATGTATAATGCAATTGTATCTAGCCCTTAATATGACCCCAATTATAGACGGTTATTGAGTGGGGGCAGTACCCAACCCTAAGCCTAAACCCTAAGCCCTAATGACCCGAAACTTAAACCCTAAATCATGAACCCTCAACCCTAAACCCCACCTAACCTCCACCCTGCCACTGTTGGAGCACGTCGCTTTGCAGCCCTTAGCTCCTTCTGCAGGAGCCATGCCTACGACCATGTGAAGAGCAGGCCCGGTGCTAGGGTTTAGGTCTTTAGGAAGTTAGGAAATTTAGGGATATGGGGTTGGGTCCTGCCCCCACCCAGTAACAGCCTATAATTGGGGTAATATTAAGGGCTATACATAACTATAATATGAATATTATCCAACTGTTGCTGGGTGGGGGCAGGACCCAAGGTTTAGGGTTTAGGTTTTGAGTCGAGGCGGGCCTAGAGACTTATCCTGATTTTGAGGCTTTGCATGTCTTGCCCAAACATTAGTCTGCACGCTTTCAACCAGCTCGAAACCGTCCTAAACCCCACTAACCCTAAACCCTAAACTCTACCCCCAGTTTCCATTTCATTTTCCATGTTGTTTCAATTTGGTTCTCCATTATACCTAATTACCCCCTAAACCCAATAGATCCCCTATATAACGCTAATATATACCCCTATATATCCCCAGTTTCCATATAGCAGCCTTGATCCCGGACCTCGAGCTCCCGAACCCATACTAAAAGCCGTAAAGTCCTACCTGATTCGTGAAAGTCCATGTTGTTGTGGATATTCTCAACAGAACTAGTATGTGAAAGGTGCAGAACTTGAGACCCTAAACTCTAGTCCCCATCTGCATTCTGAGTGTAATTCCTGCTATCATGTCTACTGTTGCTGTCATCATATGTCACTATGGCTCCTGCTTTTATTCTTTTGCTTTGTGCTAGTATTGCTAGACTTATCATTATGTACATTGTGGTGTTATTCTGCCTTGCCCCAAAAGCCAGCGCGAGGCTTCATGACCCGACAAGGAGCTTCGCGCAAAAGACGGCGCCAAAGGCCCTTAGCGGGCATGCAACTTGACACTTGCTGGTAGGTTTGAGTGAATGAAGGGAATGCAAAAAACATAGAAACCACTACATTATTGGGGAATATAAGCCTATATAATCCTATATAGCCCCTATATATCCGCATATAACTCCATATAACCCCTACATAACCCCTATGTATCCCTATAACAGCCCCTATATAACCCCTATATAGCCCCTATATAGGGGCTATCAATTAAAGAGATGCAGCCTTAAAGTCGCTAGCAACAGCCAGCCAGCAATGGTTTGGGGTCTAGGGTCTAGGGTTTGGGGTTTGGGGTTTAGGGTTTAGGGTTCATGGTTTAGGGTTTGGGGTTTAGGGTTCAGCGTTTAGGGTTTAGGGTGCTGTAGAGGTTGAAGGTGCAGGTGGGATTTCAAAGGGACTTTGGGTTTGCTTTCACTTCAGGAAGGTATCCCTTCTTACTCATATCCAATACCCCACCCACCACTAACTTTAAATATTCCCCCGTCAGAGACCGAACATTTTGGGGCCATATGTAACATTTGGCTTTTTTTTAAGATGAGCTGTAGTCTAAACTCCTTAAAGGGGGTTTATATAGGGGATTATATAAGGGACTACTATAGGGCTTATTAAGGGGGATACTAGGAGTTTAGACTATAGCTCATATGAGTATGAGGAGATCAGATTTGTTCCTCGACTGCCCTGACCTTTGCTCATGGAGTCTTACTGCCGCAAGTGGTTCACTTCTCTGCAAATGGGGGGAGTCATGAAGATCTTACTGCGTGCTGAAGGCATGCATGGTGGAATATTCCCACAGACAGCATCCTCTGGGCCCTATAAACTCTCAACCCTTAAGCTGCCTCAACACTACACCATTGGGATCCTTTTGGAAATTCGTGATTGAGGATGATAGGATGTCTGGTGCTAGACAAGGGACTGGTTTTGGATCAGGCCTGCTGATAAGCTGAGCAATGCTCACGTGGTGCAGGCTGACTTTGCCAAGGGAAGCATGTGTACTTCGTATAAAATCGTCTGGGTTTACGCTGAGCCACGCCTGATATGCAAACTAACCACACCCCCTCCCTTCCGAGCACAACACGCGCTATGTCCAAACCGCAAAGCCCCGCCACGTCTGAGCATCCAACAGTCTGGCATTGCATGCGATCGAGGATTTGGACAGCACCTTCAAACCTCCAAGATCTGTTTACCTAAACTTCCCCTAAACCCCATATACCCCATATTCTATCTACTTAAGGGGGACTATACCCTAAACCCTAAACCCCATATACCCCATATTCTATCTACTTAAGGGGGACTCTACCCTAAACCCTAAACCCCATGTACCCCATAT
>CAJNIZ010008435.1:40392-54980 GCA_905231905.1 Symbiodinium pilosum
TTATCTTATGTTATCTCAGGTTTTTGCATAAAGCATAGCAGCGTTTAAGGTGTCGCCACGGACCTGAATTATACGAAGCTGCTTCAATGTATCTATCAGATACTCGTATAATGGTAGTTATAAGAAGCTGTAATATAATGTCTATTTTCTCTATATTCAGAAACCCAGGCCCCAGCGCGACACCTCCTGTATTACTATGGGTTTAGGGCTATTATTTTACATACTTTGGGGTTTAGGTAGGGTTCAGGATATAGAGTTAAAATGTTTCGGGCTTAGCGTATATAGCATTCGGCATTTGATCCCCAATCGCAAAGTCAGTTGTCGAGCAGAAGCCCAGCCTATATGAGAAAGTTCTTACTGTGGGACATCCTACTTGATCCCCTGAACCCCAGGCCCAAAAGCCCGAACCCTGAAGATTTCCCAAAATTGGTGTTCCTAGACCCTAAACCCTAAACTCTTACCTTCTACACCCTAAACTCTCACCCCCTAGCCTCAACTCCAGACCCCGACATAGCAACCCTGTCCCTTTCTGGGGGTACCCATGATAAGGATCATAGCATTTTGGGGGTCTATATGGTAGTTTCCCAAAATAAGGGGTACCCCAATATAAACCCCAATATACTATCGTCCTTATTATAGGGACCCCCAAAAAGGTACCCCTAATTTTGGGAAGCCCTAAGCCCTACATAACCCCAATCTAACCCCATATACCCCATATAAACCCTTTAAAGGGCCATTATAGGTTGGGATCTTCCTTGTTATGGAAACTACTCAATCTGTAAGACTGCCGAGGCTACCGGATGTGGAAGATCCTACAGAGGAAGCACAAGAGGAAGCAAATGATGAGGAGAGCACTTGGGTTTAGGATTTAGGGTTTAGGGTTAAAGGTTTAGAGTTTAGGGTTTAGAGTTTAGGGTTTAGGGTTTAGGGTTTAGAGTGTCCTAAGCTGATGGGTCAGCTTTTACCCAAAGCCCGAAACCGTCGCACAATTTTGGCGCTGAGTGCTGGCGCTGAGTGCTTGTGGAACTCGTTGAGAATAATGATACTGGTGATGCTGGTTTAGGGTTACTGGCCGGTGGTGAGTTCAGGGCCGGATTTGCTTTGCCTTTGGAAAGAAGTTTAGGGTTACTGGCATTTGGTTAGCTCGGAATGAAGGAATGGATCCGTATAGTAATCCCTATATGTCCCAGTAGTAGTTACCATTTTCTTTTCCATTCCTTCATTCCCTCCCTAAACCCTAAACCCGAAATCCTACATAGTAATATCCACATGTTTCCACTTTCGTTCCCTCCCTAAACCCTAAACCCTAAATCCTACATAGTAGTTTCCATTTTCTTTTCCATTCCTTCATTGTCTCCCTGGACCCTAAACCCTCAATCCTACACAGTAGTTCACGCTTTCTCTTCCACTCCTCCATTCCCTCCCTAAGCCCTGAACCCTAAATCCTGCAGGTTTCCATGTTCTTTGCCATTCCTTCATTCCCTCCCTAAACCCTAAATCCTACATAGTAGTTTCCATTGTCTTTTGCATTCCTTCATTCCCTCCCTGAACCCTAAAGGCTAAACCCTAAATCCTACATAGTAGTTTCCATTTTCTTTTCCAGTCCTTCATTCCCAGCGAACCAAAGGCCAGGTTAGGGTTCAGGATTTGTAGCAGCCAGAGCTGCAGCAGCTACTGCTACCGCCACCTATGCAGAAGTAACCTCTACTTAAACCATTAACACACAATTCTTCACCCTAAACCCCTAGATGGTAGTTTCATGTACTTTCCCAAAATAGGGGCACCCCAATATAGACCCCCACCTACTATAGACCTTTTTATGTGGACCCCTAACAGACAGCCCGAGTTTTGGGAAACCCTTAAATCCCGAGGCCCAACTACCTGCGCCTTCATCCACCACACCCCAAACCCTCCACGCCCGGCCTCTCTTACTAATTATTATTGACTACTACTAATACTACTACTGATTCCAATAATAAGAATAAAAATAACAGTAATAGTAATAGTAATAAGAATAGTAATAGTAATAGTAGTAAGAATAGTAAGAATAAAAATAAGATAATAATAAGAATAGTAATACTAATAGTAATAAGAATAGTAATAATCATAGTAATAGTAATGTAATATTGATTTGCAGGAAGAAGATGAGCTCGAAGAAAGCTTCGCACCCGGCGAGGATAACTTTCACGATATCTTCTTTAGCACAGCCGTGCCTCGATGAGATTGGTCTCAGGGTGCTGACCACACGGGTCAGGGTTTGGGGTTTAGGGGTTTAGGGGTTTAGGGGTTTAGGGTGGAGAGTAGAGAGTTGGGGAGGGGGTTTTGTGGGGTCCTTCTGGATGGGTCTGCTTGCAAGTATGTAGAAAAAACTGGCCCCACGGCGACACCTCGTGCTTGTATTTGGCGGCAATGGGGTTGAATTTCATTTTTGGAAGGGGCTTCGCAGAAACGTTGGTCCACAAAGTTCGATGGGGATGTTTTGAACGTAATGCTCCTAAGTGTTGGGGATTAGCAGCAATGCCTCGTGCAATCCGTAGCCGCCGTAGCCATGCCAACACTGACACTAACATGGATCCCAACAAATATCGACTTTTTAGGGGATACTGGTTCACAAAGGGATGCTTGTCAGTTTCAGTGTGTGTGTTGAGTAGAGTAGGAGGAGAAATTGAATCAGAACTCCCTGCCGGGGGTCACAAGGGGCTGAACCATCGTGTCCTGTTTAGAAAGACGCGATACTTTAGCACAGTGCTGTGGATATGGGCATCTTCTCAAAAATTAGCACACCCAAAGGAGCAGTCAGGACAAGAGTGACAAGAGAGCTTCCTAGCAGAGTGAGGCCCTTGAATTTGTCAATGCCCCAGAGCAACTTTGAGGGGCTTACCTGAGCCCCAAGCTCTGCAACGGCTTAGGGTTTAGGGATGTTATCCGCAATAATGGAGAGTCAACCGGAAAAGAGCATAGAACATGAGATGTATATCAGGCTTATATACGGGTTATGCCCAGATGGGAATGATAAAGGTATATTATATGTAGGGTTATATGGGGGTAATGGAAACGAAGCTAGAAATTATTGAATTATTCATGGTTCAGGGTCAGGGCCTAGAAGTAATGGAGAATCATGGAGAAGAAAATGGACAAGCAACTGAATCTGGGTCTATATCGGGTGGATGCATACAAGCAAGGAAAACACTCAAGCTAGCAGATCATAACCTATATCCCCCTGTAGATACCTACCGCCCTCAATTGACTCACATATAGCCCACTCTAAACCCTAAACCCTAAACCAGACAGCAATCTCAGCCCAAGAGCAGGCTTGCGATCCTGAAGTTCTAAAGCACTGGAGCCACAAAATCCTAACTTACTGGTTCTGAGTAGTAATAAGGGAATAAGATCCTTATCACCTTGGGTGCAGGGTTTAAGGGTAGCAGGGAAAAAGGGAATATAGAATATAGGTCCTAGAAAACCCTACCCCAGGCAGCTAAGCCCAACAGACCTCAAGCCTCAAGAAGACTCGGCACCTTCAAACGAAGACTCGCGCCCACGGTAGCAGCTTCGCCCCTCAGGCTTGTACCCTAAACCCTAAACCCTAAGCCTCAGGCTTCTGGCAGTCTTCAGTTCTTCTAAGCCAACGAGGCCACTTGCACAGCCATGCTCCTGAGACTCATTGGCCAATGTGAGCCATAGTCTAAAATCCCTTAACTGGGGGTTAGATAAAGGATTATGTAAGGGACTACTATCCTTAAAGGGTGGTTGTATAAAGGATTATGTAACGGACTACTATCCTTAAAAGGGGGGTTGTATAAAGGATTATGTAAGGGACTGCTATCCTTAAAAGGGTGGTTACATAAAGGAGTATGTAAGGGACTACTATGCGGGTTCTTAAGGAGGATACTAGGAGTTTAGACTATAGCTCATGTGGTGGATTCATTCCGTTCCCAGCCGTGACAGTCAGGCCCGCAACACTACACCTGCTATCACCCTGCAAGGCTCATTGATGCATCGCTGGCAGCCTGCACGTGCCACGAAGTTCTGAGCATAAGCGCACCTGAGAATGGCGGCGACGAATTCACTTTTTCATTGAGAGCGACATGCATCACGGGCCGTTTCTTATCAAGGCTGCAGAGGCATCTATACATATTCGGGATTTCTCAAAAAGGGAGGCCCCTAACAGCCTGGGGAAGGTAGAGTCCGAAGCGCACATTGTCGCATGTTTCACCTGCAAGTTCCAGAATCTTGTTTTCAATCGCATGGCGAAGCCTACTTCCGGGCCGCAAAAGCACCTGAGCACAAGGATCCGATCTTAAGGATTAAAGTAAGGGCGGTAGAACTAAGAGGACGCCAACCCTCTAAATTAGTTTCCGTAAATCGTGGGACCCCAATATAGACCCCGTTATTAGTATATGTACCCCATACCCCTCATTTTGGGAAACCTCCATATTGGGGATCCTTTTGTTCATGTGTTCTTTTAGCCTCTGACATGCACTTCCAACGATCGCCGCCGATGCGCGAGGAATCCAGCTGTCTTACCTTTTTGGGTTTTGGGCTCAGGGTTTAGGGTTTAGGGGTGTTGGGTTTTGGGTTTTAGGCTGAGGTTTTGAGTGAGGACTTTTTCCATTTTTGGGGGGTCCTAAGTTCTTTCTAAAACCTACTACAAGCATCTATAGCCTATACTTAAAAAAGGGAGACCGTTTTAGTCCCAGGCCGCTTTTCATGATAGTGGGTTTAGGGTTTAGGGTTTAGGGAGGGTATAGGGTTTGGGGTATAGGGTTTAGGGTTTAGGGTTTAGGGTAGTCACTCGCAGGGATTGAGTGGCAGAGGGATGTAGCCGTGTTCCGGCCCGAAACCCCAAACCCTGTCGGATGTCGCACCAGCCCTGCATATACTGGGTTACTGTCAAGGAACTTAGTTTAAGTTACCATAAAATGGGTATATAGTTAATAATGGGTTTTCCGTATTTGTAGTAGCTTAGTTTAAGTTCCTTCAGCAACCCAGCATAGGGGGACTGGTCCCAAGCAAATGGTGACCTCAACAGTGCTACACTTGCAGTAAAGACTACACCCATTTACCCTATGCCTTCGTTATTTCAGTATCCCTGGACGAACCGCCTTCGGCTGGCGGATGCTTGCGGAAAGCGCAGCGCCCCCCGGTTTCCGACCGCAGCCATAGCTTGACGCTGCTGGAAAACAAACTTACTGGGGGCTCGTAAGGAATAGGAAATATAAAGCCCTAAACCCCCTAAACCCTAACATATCATACAGGGATTCTATTCCCTTATGCCCTACCAACCCGCGGTAAGAAGTTGGGGTGTAGGGTCCAGGGCTTGGGATTCAGGGCGTGTGCTGCAGTAAGCAAACATGAAGCCTTCATACAAGATACAAGGACCTGGGTTTGTGGTTTTAGGGTTCAGGGTTTAGGGTTCAAGTTTAGGGCTTCAGGGTTTTAGGGTTTAAGGTCTTAGTTCAGGGTTGAGGGTGGTCCATGATTTGCTCTTTTCGGGTTCTAATGGCATTGAGAAAAATTTCCCAGTTTTCTCACATTGCAGTGGTTTTCCTCTGAGCTGTTGCTGCTTGGGGCTCTTGGGTCGCCCCCTCTACCATGATCCCTTCATGTTGCACTGGGGTCTGCTAAGAGCTAAGATGAGAGGTACCCTTTTGGGATCCCTATAACAAAGTTTCAAGGTATTTTGCGATACATATATATATATGCAAGTATATATGTATATGTATATTTGGTCCCCCTGTTCAGGGGGAATTACCACATAGATGCAAAACTGCTGCGACCACTGCGCTTCTGATCAAACACATTGTCCAGAACCGTCTTCGTGATCCCTGTCCAGCAGGAGCTCGAGTAGATGAGGGTGGCAAAGGGCCCTTCTGGCTGCAAGGGTTGCTGTCAGTAACACGGTTATCGATTATCACCGTGCGTATTCTGACTCTTGCAGTGTCACTAGCAATGCTGCAACCAAGCATTTTTCAGCGTTCGCTCGCTGATTGCAATTCATTGATACCTTGTGCTTGCAGATAGCATACTTGCCATCCTGCAATAGCAAAGCATGGGAACTGTTCAAATCAAATTTTGCACCTGGGGTAGCCTCAGCAGGACCACTCCCCCGAAAGCATCACTTACCACCACTTTAGGTCATTCCCCCACTCAGTACTGGGTACCATAAGGGACTATTGTTGGTAAATACAGCCCTTATTATTTCCACATTTAAGGGCTATTACTGTAGGGGCGATTGACCTAAACACCACGCTCGACCCTTCTTGCACAAACGAAGGTACGACTTGACCGCCAAAATGACATGCTGGCAAAACTAGGGCCCCCTCTCTTGTGCCCCACATGCTGTGAAGCTACCTCCCATGATGCCGAGGCGATGTGCCAGCGAGGGTGCGGCTAATCGAAGGCGCTATGCTTACGAGCTTCATGTACGCGGTTTTTCAGCAGGGGTAGGTTTGAAAATACATCAATACATCTTGATTTTTATTCCCCTTAATCCATATATGTATAACCCTTATAAAGCCATCAACAATTCTATAGGGCCGCCAAACCTAGACTTGGAAACCCACGGATGTGCCTTTGGGGATTCGCGGCTAAGAGGTTTTGAAGCCAACTACCAGTTGCATAGCGGAGAGCATGCCGGTTTACTCATGTACTTAGGGTCCGATTGGCCACGGAAGCTGGAATTGAGCACACCTTGCTTTTCAAAGGGCCATGCCTCCACCCCGAAATGGCTGCAAGTCCTGGGCCCAGAACCCAAAGTTGCAAGCGCGAAGCCCTAACCGGCCCTAACCCAAACAGGGCCCGACCTTTTAAGACAGCCCCAAATAACATCTCCAAACAGCTAGGCACACCACTCTGCTTTGCACCAGTGGTACTTCTTCTTCTACCAGGCGATCGCCAGGGTTTAGATTTCGCCACATGACACACAGCCTTCCAATTGGACCTGCCAGACTATTGTCAACTACCTAGACCCTCCTCCTACCCTCTATTAGGGCCTAAGTACCTACTATTAGGGACCATATATCCCCAATTAAGGGTACAAGGAGGGTCCTGGTATACTTTGGGGATCCAGCCTAGCGTTGTTGGGGTCTAGGGACTATAGGGATGTCGGGCAGGGGCTGTGCGGAAATCTTCGTGTTCATGCATTCCTTCAACAGGTTTGCAGATATCCTACAGAGATGATACATATATTGTTCCAGATTGTTGTGCAGTCATCTAGATCAAGATCCCTAGAGCTACATCCCTTTCAACCCCTTTGTTGGTATCCTGGAAATTAAACGTAGCCTCTGGGTTCTTGAGGGTATCCCTGATCCTAGATACACTCGGATTTGGTGCGTATCGGTTAGGTGGACCCCCACCCAGTAATAGTGACTATACCGGATATTCAGGATTATATCAGGGTCCTCTTATATCCCATTATACCACGATTACAGGGATCCTGGGCAAGACCCCAGTATTTCGCTGTTGCCGGGCAGCTAAAGCTGTCCTTGTGGTATACGCCAAAGGATACTAGGCCACAATTACCCTAGAAGGGTGGGGCTTGGGTGTTCCATGTGAGCGAGAGTTGAAATTCCTTAAGGGGTTATACAAGGGACTATAGAGGGGGCGATTATAGGGTTATGAGGGGTTATTAAGGGGCATACTAGGAGTTTAGACTATTGCTCATGTGCAGTTGATGGTTTACGTATTTTGGAAGACGCTATGAAATCATGTTGTAATTGCAAATGATTTTCTGGGGTTCAAGGCAAAGATTTCCCTGCCCGCTGAATCCTAACTCCGTCCGAGCCTAAGTCCTGATCAACCCGAAACCCAAAGGGACCGTAAGTTCGAACGTCGCAGCGTTTCATACTTGGGGGCTCGCGTTGTCGTAGTTGTTGTTGCAAGCAGCATAGCTCTGGTTATCAACGTACTTGCTCTACCTATAACCTGTAGCTATGAACATCCAGGTAGGCAAGGGGTTAGCGTTATTGTGTTGGCATGTTCTGCCCTGTCCAGGCATGTTAGATCCTCGCAAATATCCCTGGCTATCCTTGAAAGCCTGAAGGCATCCGACTGAATACCCACCCCAAAAGCCGGAACCCAAATCTTCGAACTGCCTTAAACCTTCAACCGAAACCTGTCGTCCTAATCCGCGACCCCACAACCCCCCCAAAAAGGAGCCACAGAGTCACTTCTGTCAACTCTCCGCGTCGCCTTCCGGCGCCATATCATAGGCGAGGATCTTTTTCCCGTGTTTTTTGGGCACGGCATTCGACACAGACCTTATTGGAAACATATGTGGATAGAGAATCGGTGGGATAGAATATCCAAAATCGAATCCAGCTTTCGGATGGGTAGGGTTTCCGGGCTTTCATACTTTAAAGTTAGGGTTTGTGCAGGCGTGGATTTTCCTAAACCCTAAACTCTGAACCCTAAACCCTAAAATCCTAGCCACGCTCAATAAGTTCTGAGGACACGATGGCTCGCAGGTGAAGCAGTCTGTGGGCCCAAGTTTCAAGATCCTAGATGTACTGTGGTTTTTAGTGGAAAAGAAAATGGAAGCTACTATAGTATATGTAGGGGCTATTTAGGGATAATGGAAAAGAACAAGGAAACTACTATAATGGGTTACATGTACTACCCGGACCCCAAAAGTATGTAAAAGAATGGCCTTTATGGCTATTATTATGTGTTTAGAGCTATTATTTTACATACTTTTGGGGTTTAGGCATAGTCTATATTCCTTAAAGGGGGTTATATGAGATAAAATAGGATTTGGGGTTTAGGGTCTAGACTCCTTAAAGGGGGTTGTATATGGCCTTATTTGGGGGGCTCTTGTAGGGAATATTAAAGGGTATTCTAGGAGTTTAGATTATGGCTCATATATCAACCTTAAACCCTCAAGATCGTCTTTGCTTGGATGCTGCTACGCTCGAAGAAGTGCATTCGGTGAGTGCGTATTTGTCCGCTACTGCTCCAGCTGTTACATATCTGGATGTCTAGGGAGCGTAATTTGAACAGCAGACATTGAATTTCCATCTTGGCTACAGGTCAAACGTCAGTTCGGGGAACCAAGTGCGAGTAGGATTATATTGCGGCCGTGCCCCGCAGACAGGATCAAACCAGTGTGCCAGTGATCAATTTCACTAAGCCACCTATTGATGGAGCGCTGCAATTCGCAAATTTCATGTCTCTAGCATGCATAGAGACATTTTCTCTCCACTAGATGAATCTAGTGTTGTGTAGTCTCCAAGTAGGAGTGACCCGCCTACAGAGAGCTTAGGGTCTAGCAGCACATTGAATGTTGCCAGCGTTCCAGAAGCAGCAAGATGTCGCAGCTTCACGCAGCAGCTGCTAGGCTGGCCATAGATGTCCGTGAATAGACATCCCTACAATCTCCATCTACTGAGTGCCAAAAGGCCTACTGTTTTTTCTAAAGCCCCAGGTCACATCTCCATCGAATCCTCTTGTAGCCCCTATATGTATAGACATAATATCTAGATATCCCTCGATTCCCCAAGTGCCCCCTTGTTGGGAAGAAACACATCAACAAATTACGGATGCCTGCCCTTGAAGTGTTCGAAGTGCTCCGTCGCAAAGCACCAGGACGACCTTTAAAGTGACCCCTTCGCTCAACCTACCTGCGTAAAGTGGAATGGGGAAACGGATCCAAAAATGATCCCTACATAGTGCTTTATGCTAATGGAAATGGGGATGTCTCTACATAGAAACCCCATATCTATTCTTGAAAAAAATCCAAATGCATCCCTGGGGTCCCAAAGCCATACCAGATTTCACTTCCACGAACCACTTACGGCTCGAGTGCTGAGGCACACGTCTTAGGGGTTTAGGACTGCAGGTTTAGGGCTGGACCCTAAACCCTAAACCCCTGGACACTTGTCAGAGACTTTTGGCCATTCACTGCCTAATCATAATGATGACACAGCGTACGTAATAGTTATAGCAACAACGAGAGGTAACAAAGATGAGGACCTAAACGGAAGGAGCTTGCCCACCAATTTTCTGATTCCATCTTTTGTTCTACTGCTCATTCGTAAACCTCACAGTCCCTACACCCGAACCCCGAAAGCCGAACCTTAAACTCAAATTAATCTCCTCCCCAAACCTTGCTCTCTAAACCTTGCTTAGTCCCTCCTTGGGACTTAGCTTGGACCTTAGACCCTTAACCCTTTGGGATTCCCTTATAGTCCTATTAGGGGTACCTAAAGGTTTGTTACCCTTAGTAGGGGTCCTAAGTGCCACGTAGATCCCTAACCTGAATCCCTAGCCCTGGCGCTTCAGCTCCGGTATCCAGACGGTCTGCTAAGCTTCGTTTGCCGAGGCTCAAAAATCCCAAGATGGAAGCACGTGCGAACGAGCCGGATGGTTGGGGTCATAGGGTATATAGGGTTTAAGGGCTTTAGGCTTTGAGGTGTAGAATTTAGGGTTTTGGGCAAACCCAATTAAGGGTTTAGGGTTGATGCACACACACTCCTCCCCGACTCGATATACTCAAGCCTTTGGAGTGGTGGATATAGCCTTTAGGGTTTAGGCGGTTTAAGGTTTAAACGTGTCATGGACTGGAATGCTCCATGTCATGCAGGATTTCGTTCTTCAACAGTAGTATGGAGAATCAAATCACAGTTTTATATGGGATGGTTGTCAGGGTCGCCCATTACTAATATGGGAAACCTGGTATAGGATGGGGCCAGTATGCATATGGCAGAGAGAAATTCCGTTAGATTTCTACAATGAGAGTCAAGAGTCACGAATCTTAGTCCCGATTGTTGTTTTCTCTGCTCGGGGAGGTGTGGTCTGATTTGTCAGCTCTGCGACATGTAAGCGTGGATGCCAGTCAAAGTCAGAAGCGTGTCCAAACAGTGAATGCGAGAGGTGAATACTGAATATCTGCAGATGTGCTACTGCCAACTATAGTCCCCCTTGAGTAGATAGAATATGGATTTGGGTATATTCTTACCAAATCTCCATATACCCCCATATTCTATCTATTTAACGGGGACTACATAGCAGCACTACCTCACTGCCTGAGGCTTTGATCTAGGGCTCAAGGACTCACCAGCTTTCTCCATAGACTCTTGCAGGCAACATGGGCCAGGCTTTCTCGCGCAGATTCACGCGCAGTGCCGATTCGGATGATGCACCCCTACCCGGGGAGCACCGCCCAATACAACAGCAGAACGCGCAGGATCATCGAAGGTGCGTGGAGATGCTCAACAACGCCACAGCAAGCATGTGTGCTGGTAGCCTTGCAGTGAGTCACAATCCCATCTTTGCAGCGCCTGCTGGCTACGTCTTTGGCCAACATCTCGCGCAAGGAGATGTTCAGAATCCAATGCTGGTTGGCGCCAAACACGGCCTGCACAAGATGTGTGAGGCAGTTTGGACAGCTGAGGATGCCGGTTACCTAAAGCACTACCGCATCTGTGGGGTTCCCTGCCTTGGGGTGGCTGGGTTGTCGAAATTTTTCGAGACATATGAGGACTTTCAGCCAGAGCCTCAACCACAGCCGCAAGCATGGCCTCAGCCTGAAAGGCGAGGATTCCCCATTGTTTATACCACTAAGATGGAAATGGAAGGCAGGCAGTTCCGTATTCACCAATCGCAAGTGACAGCATTCCTGCTGGACAATCAGATTCCTGTCATGGTCTCAGCAGAACTAGAGGAGCACCTGGGACGTGAACTTGCCAAGGTTCTCCCGGTGCTGCACTGTCGCTGCATTGGCAAGTACAGCATTCAGGGGCAGACGCAGGTGGCTACCTTGGGCCAAGACCACTCGCAAGGTTTGAGGCCAGGGGACTCGAAGTTCGAAATTCGAATTGACGAGGAATTTCACGAGTACACGAAAGACCCAAGCAAGTACGAAGACAAGTTGAAGCGTTCTATTCTGAAAGCTTTGGGCCTGGATGCCGTGAACATCTCGGGTGTCGAGCGGCACATTAAGATTGTGCAGGTGAAGCAGGGCAGTGTGATGGCTTGGGTGGTCATTGGACTGGTTGTGTTTGCGGCCGCGACGTTCGCAACATACTACGGGCACACCTCTCGGCCTCGCTCCAGCTGCGCAACGCCGACACCCCCGCCCCGTGCAACATATGTCCTGATGCCGAGCCCCGCTTTGCCACCAGCTCCTCCGGTGATTAGGCGCCAGGTGTCTGACATTTCCTTGAGTGCCAGCAGCGATGGCAGCTTTGAGCTCGTTGGTCACGTGTCGCCTGCACGCAAATGCTACCTCGGAAACACGCTGTTCCAAACGGACTTTGATGAGTACATCGAAGCACGCGAGCTCGAGGTCAACTCAGACGTCCTTGGGATCTCTGGCCAGAAGATTCGAATTATGTCGAAGATGGTGCATGGGCGTTGCATGCGGGATCTGGTAACTATGCACACGGCACAGGGCTTCCTGACCGTTCCTGCAGACCATCGCGTGGCCATAGAGGGACCCAACGGAGTCGCAACAGAGGAAGATGCCGCAATGTTGCAGCAGGGCACGTTTGTGTTCTGCGGCCGCCGGAGGCAGCAGCTCACTCGTGTCGTGGAGTGGCGGAGGGATGTCGAGGCAGGCAGTTTTTGTTAGGCCCGGCAACCCCCTCATGCAATGTCGTCAGTCCTTTTGAGTGAAATTGTCCTTCTCAGGAAACCTTATATCTTGCCATTTGTCATACATTTGCATCATGGCAACTAGCCTTATCAACTGGCCAGGTGGTGGAGCTAAAGTTCTTCCCGGACCAGGCCGTGGACACCTTCGAGGCGGTCCGTTGGGGCTTGGCTCACCGCGGCCGGGTGGCAGCGCTTGGCCCATATGGGCCCTTTTCCGTGGATGAGGAGAAGCCCAGGCCTGCAGGATTGCGCAGGACGCAGTCGGCTTAGCGCTAAGACAAGGTATGGGATCAAAGTTTGCAATTTCTTGCCTCATTCTGATTGATTCCCACGCGATGGGACTGGCAGTGCCAGCTGATCATTATGTGCGCAAGTCATGTGTGAGTCACGTTTTTGGCTTTGAATTGTACAGTGCAAGGTCAAAAAACAACATCGGTCAGTGAAGAGAGCGTTTGCCATATTCTTTGGCTTATGCCTTCCACTGCACTACGGCCTTCAGGGTAGCTGGGGCCCACGTACCAAGAGCTTCTTATTCATGCTCGGACATGACTACATGCTAAAAGAAAGAACATGCAAAGTGTAGCTTTCGCCGTATCTTCACCTGAACATATGTATATTTTTCAACATAATTCCGGGGTCCTATGGTCTCCCAAGTAGGACCCCCGCAATCCCGTTACACTCCTGATTTATTTCTGGGACCCAGTTTCGAGGATTACCGTATGCTGGTCGAATTTCATCAGGGGCCTTAGGAGCAGGAGGAAGCAGCACGACGTGGACCATTTTACCGTCACGAACATACAAAAGCGGCATGTGAACTATGGTCTACAGTCTTTGAAGGGGTTTATATGGGTGAGTACTACAGGTGTTATCAAGGGGGATACTAGCGGTTTAGACTATCGCTCATATGAGGCAGCATCAGCTACAGGAACTGCCAAAACATGGAACCCACTATAGACCCCAAAATCTTTCAGTCTTCATAATTAGGATCCCCAAAAAGGTACCCCCTAATTTGGGAAAGCGCTTATCAACCCTAAAGCCTGTGTAGCCCTACATACCCCTATACATAACCCTCATAAACCAACCCCCCTTTCAAGGGTACCCCTAATATTGGGACCTGCAATATTAGGAGTTTAGACTGTAGCTCACGTGAGCCATAGGCTAAACTCCTAGTTTCCCCCTTAATATCCCATATAGTAGTCCCCTATAGAATCCCTTATATCACCTCCTTTAAGGAGTTTAGACGTTAAACTCTAAACCTTGAATTATATAGTTCCCCATATGACCCCCTTTAAGGAGTTTAGACCTTAAACCCTAAATTATATAGTCCCCTATTTCCCCCTTTATTTTTCTTCTATAACTCATGTGAAGCTTTGGCTTGCCAAAAGCCGTGCTTGGGGTTCAAACAGCGCCGGTGATCCCAGAGAGCTGGTCAGACAAGGTCTTTGCTTTTTTTTTGCTTACCATGCTTAGGGTTTGGGGTTTAGGGTTTAGGGGTTTAGGGTTTAGGAATCCTTTGGGGTTTAGGGTTTAGGGTTGTTGACGGATGAAATCCTGCACCACCTGAAGTCCTTGAAGTCCCAGGAATTACAGCAGTTTAAGGCCTCTAAGTGGTGCAAGATTTCCTCCATCAACAGTAGTCCTGAGAAGCAGCTGAGTTTTTAAAGCCTACGGAACAACAGGAGCAATCGAGCCAGAGGCATGTGTGTGACTGATTGCAGCGTCGCGGTCTTAGCTTGAGATGTCCCTATAGCAATGAGCTTTCTTTAGGAGTAAATGAGCTATATTCTGAACTCCTTCAAGGGGGGTTACGCAGTGGATTATTTAGGGGATTATTATAGGGGTTATTAAGGGGGATACTAGCGGTTTAGACTATCGCTCATATGAGGCAGCATCAGCTACAGGAACTGCCAAAACATGGAACCCACTATAGACCCCAAAATCTTTCAGTCTTCATAATTAGGACCCCCAACAAGGTACTGGGTCCTTGTTGTTTC
>CAJNIZ010008435.1:55080-71863 GCA_905231905.1 Symbiodinium pilosum
GGATACGAAACGACATGCGCTCGTACCCCTAACTCTTGGAAACCCTAGTCCCTAAACAGTAAAGCCACCCCCATAGACCCCCCGTAAAAGGGTACCCTAAGTTGGGAAACCCCCCAAATGGCCAAAATGATGCCACCTCGCGGCCGTCATGGCGTGCGCCGAATTCTGGGGCCTGTGATGGTCGTGGCGATGCTGCGCCGCAGCTAGGCCGAAATGTTTAGGAATTTCAAGGGGTTTAGAGTGTTAGGTTTAGGGTTTAGAGAATAGAAATTCTGAGGGGTTCCAAGTTGTGGGTCACCTGTCGAAGTTTGTTGGGCTTTCACACTGGGGTATCCAAGGACATGGAGTTAACAACTCATCAGACCGCAAGGCCTCCTTCCTCCTACCTATACAACATTGGAGAAGTCCGACAATCAAGAAGCGAGTCCTTAGGGCAGCACCCAGATTTTCGGGGATATCCCCACAGAATGCTTGCAAGTGTGGGGGAGGCCCATTCCTGGGAAGTCTTTGCGATAAAGATGTTGTTGCTTGCCCCCAATGGGTTTAAGGTTTAGGGGTTTAGGGGTTTAGGGTTTAGGGGTCTAGGGGTGTAGGGTTTAGGGTTAAGTATTTGGTCCGCAGAGTTAGCCAAGGACCCTGGCTGCAGGCGTTCGCCCCGAGCGGCTTCAAAGTGGTGCCAATGGAGGGCAAGGTTTCGCTGCAAGCTACGTATTGGTCCAGATTTTTTTCAGCTGGTTTCCTGCGACCCACTAGACATGTTTCCCGACTTCAGGAACTGAAAGTCCGTAAAACTCCCATATCTAGGGGGACAGTCAGGGTGACTTAGTACGTATACTTGTGTGTGTGACATCTTGTAATCCCAACAAGCCATGTTGTAACCCCTTGCAAAGCCTCCCTGACTCTTACTATAGGACTTTGCAGCTGGGTCCAATTAATGTTGGTCGGTTATTGGAGCCGTTCTGCGACACACAGCCTAATCATGTCCGTTGATCAAGGTAGCAACGTCCACGGCTTTACTTGAGGGTCTAGGAGGAAGGAAGATATGAGCTGCTGTCAATATTAGGCGTACCCAGGGGTGGACGCAGGGGTCCCTCTGGTAGCTTAGTCCATAGTATACACCCAAAGAAGGACCCATGTCCGTTAACTTCAGAAGGAAATTAATTATTCACTGTAGCTCATTCGGGGGTTTCCCGAAAAATGTGGTACTTTTGTAGTGGTCCCAAGAAAAAGGATTCGAGGATATCAGCGTTTATATTGGGGTCCCCCTAATTTGGGAAACTACCATATCAGGGTTCCGGGCTCATGTATGCTGAAACACGTGCTGCAAAATTTGCCCCCTTTATGGCAGCCAGGTTGTAGATGTAATGTGGACAGTTTAGGGTCTAGCGCGTGCTGTACATGAAATCTACCTGGCATACTGCCCCTGCCCTACAGCAAACTCGGAACTAAAGTCACACTCTACACCCTTTATAAGGGTCCCCAATCAACCCTAAACTTCTGCAAACTCAAAACCATACTGTTATAGGATGGTAGGAGTGTCCAAGATCTACCTCGCTCCATAGCCAGGCCCAGACCATTCGGGAAACGAGCCAGAGGAAACCCTTTCATTCACACCGCTCAGGGGTAGTTAGCCCTGAATTCCCGAAGCCTTGGAACCTCAAGCCTTCAGCCATAGACCCTAAACCATAAAAGCCCTAAGCCCTGAAATCTGAAGCCCTCAGCCTCAGACCCCAAACCCTGAAGCCTTAAGCCCTAGACCTTAAACCTCAAAACATTAACCCTAAACCAGAAAACCTTAAACCCTTTCCCTTAAACCATGAATCCTGAAACCTTAAGCCCTACCAGTGCCCTACCTAAACCCCAAAAGTATGTAAAATAATGGCCCCAAACCCATAAGAATAGCCATAACGGCCATTATTTTACCTACTTTTGGGGTCCAGGTAAACCTTCTACGCCCTGTAGCCTCAACCTTGCAGAGGGCTACGGCGTGGTAGCTGAGAAGCCTTTTCGAACAGGAGAGTGGCTCGGCTAATTCGGCAGCGAATGGAATTTAGGGTTTAGGGTTCAGGGTTTTGGATTTAGGGTTTAGGGCTTGGGTAGTTTACTGTAGTTTTACTGGTGCTTGAGGGGCAGCGCAGGAGTGAATATAGGGACTCTTATAGGAGTATAGGGCGTATAGGGTTTGGGATGTGGGGCTGTGAAAGGTTCAGGGTTTAGGGTTTCGGGCCTAGCCCTGGGATGTAGGGACTGCGGCTTGTTAGAGTTCAGGACATTTTAGGATGAATGTTAGGTCAATCCCCCCTATAGTAATTGCTCCTGAATATGGAGTTAATAGGGACTTCATATACCTACCATAGTCCCTTGCGGTACCGGTTACTGGGCGGGGGACTGACCCTCACGTTTTGGATACAGATCCAGGGGCCGTGCTCTGTGAACAGCTAGGACTGGGATCAAGGAAGCTATCTTCATGACTCTAAACCCGGAACCCTAAACCCTCAATACTTCTTAGAGACATGTGATGCCAACGGAAGAATCAGAGATTTGGTTACAATAACATACTCCGCTGAGGGGCTACCTTTGGGGGATGGTATTCTGATCCCTTCTTGTGATTTCAATGAGCAGGCCTGCGTGAACTCCTAAAGTCTTGGGCCTGCGCCCTGAATTCCGCACCCCAGACCTTAAAACTGCTTGGCAACAGCAATGGAGACAAAGCGTAGATGCTATCCCCCAACATGACCTCAACGCCCAAAGCGCCAAAAGCCCCAGATCCCAAATGCCGAAGCCATCATGTCTTGAAATATCAGCCTTAAATTCTTTGATAGGCTGAGTTGCTGTTAGGAATTTACATTAAGTTACCAGAATATAGGTATATAGCAAATATCTTGGTTTCCTTATTACATGCTACAGTAACCTAGCTTAGCTTCCTTAACAGCAACTGCGTAGATTGCCCGAAGGAAAATCTACGAGGAGGCACCAGCGCTGGTGGTCGACTCAGAGGCTGCGGGTGTAAACGAGAGTTAGGTTTTGCTGAAAGTGTTGGGGGTTTCGGATTTAGGGTTTAGGGTTTAGGATGTAGGATTTAGGTTTTGTAGTTTAGGGTTTAAGATTTAGGGTTTAGGGTTTTGGGTGGTCTTTGTGTTCACCGTGTTGCCGTTAAGGAACTTCAGTTTGTTACTGCAAGGAGAAATTCCGACTACTTACTATACACCCACATTTGGGTAACTTACCTTCAGTTCCGTAAGAGCAACCCAGTTTAGGATGGCTGGTGTTGTGTTTTTGTGCTTTCATGAGGTTGGGTGGGGGCGCGGAAGGCAAGTTGCTTGAAGTTGGGAAGTAGCCTCTACGGGATCTGAGTAGTTGAGCCTTTGTGGGAGTTTTGCTTATAAACCGTTCACCTACAGCTTTTTGCTTCACTTATCTCCCGCATGCCAGCGAGAATCTTGATTCACTGGCTCCATTTGCAGATTCTTCACAGTTTTCCAGCGGACTTCGGGCTAGACAACTAGCTCTCAGACTACCGAACCGCATGGCTGTACGGCAGCCCGAGGTTAAAAAGTCAAAGGGAATCTTCTAAAACTCAGCTGGGCCAGAAAGGTTGGTAATACCTGCCAAAAACCCAGAGTCATAATCAATGCGTCCATTATGCTACATACTTTGGGGCTCCAGGAAATCCCTCGACCCTAAACCGGAAATCCTAAACCGGAAATCACCCTAAACTCCTAGCCCCCTTATAAACCCTAAACCCTACACTACACCCCCAACCCTTCAACCCTAAACCCCTTACCGTGAGCAGGAGTCCCTGGCACTGCATAAGAATGCCTGAGGACCCTAAACCCTAGATGGTTTAGGGGTTTTAGGGCTTCGGGTTTAGGGTTTTGGTAGGGTTTCAGGGTTTAGGGGTATAGGGTTGTTTAGGGATTTGGACGGCTGAGGGGTTTTGAGGCCAATTGAGCGCAGATCTCCGCACACCTTCACGATCTCAATTGTGCCGACAGTCCAGGGGATCGGGCGCCTGGAGCCATTTTTGGCATCTGACCCTGTCCAATTACAAGATCTGAAACCTAAGCCCTGAACCCTAAACTCAAGTACAAGGTTTGAACATTGCTAGCCGCTAGCCGTCACAGGTGGGGCACTTTGGGGCGTGATCCCTGTGACTGCAGTCGGTTTGCACTTGAATGTCTCCAATTTCCCATTAAGAGCTTGTATTTCCTCTTCAAACGGTCAAACCTAAAGCATCCCAGACAAACAGCCCTTAGGAATGATACGTTATCTCCAAATATGCGCATGTATAAGCAATTCCGCTCAATCTATTTCCGTGCTGGATGTCATGGCATACCACATAAAACTTGCAAACGATCTGCCCTTTCTTTAGCATCCTAAAGCCACGGCCCTTGTGCGGACTTCAGATCCGAACCACACCCACAGGACCCTACCATGGGCAATCTCATCCCAAACCCCCACCACACACACGGGGTCTTTGATCTCAAGCAGGAGCAAGGACCATACATGATGTAGTAATCCACCCAAACCCCCAACCCCACCCACAGGGGGGATAGGATTCTCGATCCCCGGCAGCAAGCACCCTTAGCATGGGGGGAGGGCCATATATGGGGAAACGATATTTTCGCAGACATCCAAACGGTGCTCTGAATCCTTGAGCCATGCACATCACCTTTTTTTGAGACCCTTGCAGGCTTCCCTGCAAGCACAGCTGCTGCAAACTGTGGCACTTTGGCAGCTATTGGCCACATGCACAGTTTTGAGCTTGGAGGTAACCAAGTGTTGTTGAAAGACTTCAGGGGTTCAGGTTCAGGATACTTGAAGTCATGCTGGGTTCATCCCATTAACAGTAAGGAAGACAGAAGTCAGAACAGACTTCCCGCAGCATTCCCTACAACCATAGCACAAACAAAAGGAGAGACGTCCTCTCCGAGCATGTCTCTGCATTTTCTATCCGGGTATCAGGATCCAAGACTAGCAGCCCTTGTCCTGGACGGCCTGGACGTCAATCTTGCGCGCGCTATAGACTCAAAGCTTATGGATCAGGTTGCACAAGCTCTGGCGTCTTCATTTGTTCCACACATGCCTTAAGGTGGTTGCCAGAAATATACTAAGTGCCCCGTCCCTGGCCTTCGCTCTTCACCTGCCAGACACCTTGCGTGAAGAGAGCCCATTTCTCCTTTGAGGTTCGCCGTTTACTTAAGTAGGGGCGAAGGTCATTGTGTACATTGGGTGATGCGCTGTTGTGATGCAACACTTTCACAACGAAACCTTGATACCTCTTCCAAATTAATGTGGAAGCCCATAAAGTTCCCTTTCAAAAGGATGGTAGCCTCTACAGTTTGGAGTTCCATGTTGGCTTGGGGGAGGGTACTACCAAGCCATGTTGCGGTAGCCCGCTTCCTAAAACCATGAGTTCAGGCAGCAGCTGTCTTCCTGGTGGTGAACATCTTGCTGGGCATTGCAGGAGCAGGCATCGGATCAGAAGCTCTGGTACGTACTGGTTGTAGGGAACATGGGAGGAAAATCTCTATATAATGCCTGTATACTACATTCCTACATTCCTCTATTCCCTTTATCCTCCAGTAAGTGGTACAGTATCATTTCCGATCAGATCGCTGCGGTGCATCCTACTCGAACTATGTCTTGACTTGGGTTGTACGAGAAAAAGCTGTATCGAAGATGGTGTGGCCTGTACAATTTCCTGCTATTTGTTATTGTGATCGTCTACAAAATCGTGCTTCAGGCTTCGATCATCATGTCATGCCACATACTGGTTTGACAGCCGGCTTTCTTCGTCAGATGCCGACAGACTGTGTAATGCTGGCCAGCCCAAGCTGGAAGGCAGGCGTAGAGGCATCTCCCATCTCAAAGCTGCTGTATCTGTGCGGCGCGCAATCCGCAATCCGTTGACCAAAACGTCATAACTGATGTGACCGCAGCACAACCAATACCATCGCCAGAAGCAATGACAATCAGTAAAGACTGCCAGAGGAAACAAGTGGGTTTTGGTTGACTCAACCTCCGGAAGTATAAAGGGGTCTTTATGGTATTCTATGGGGGGGGTTTAGGGTAAGCCCTAAACCTTAAACCCTAAACCCTAAGGGTGTAGGACTGGTTGGGATTGCCAAAGCTGATAAAAGAAGAGACATGGCTGGACAGGAAGGTTGGTTTACAGCGCGGGATACTAAAAGTCCTGCTTGACCTTGCCATACTAAACTGCCATAGTTCCCAAGGTACCAGGAACTAAGGGTCATGCAGCAACAGTAGTAGCTTGGTATTCGAGAAGCAGCTGTGGACAATCCCATCCCACCCCTATCTACCTCCCATATTGGATTGGGAAGTAGACTCTTGGTCTTGGTCCTTGCAACCCTGACCTGCGTGTTGCAGGTCTCCCAAATAGAAACCTAATTAATCAGAAGGCAATGCGCCAGGACCAGTTGAGTTGTTCTTGTAGGACAGGTAAGCCATAGATGCAGTTGTTGTTGTCGCAGGTATCGCGGTGCCATTTGTGCTGGGTGCTGGCGGCATCTATTTGTGGCTGAGGCCTGGCATAGCACCGCATATTCAACTTGAGAAAGCTAGGGGTTTCTCATGGCGATTACGATGGTGCATATGGTCTGTGTTCTAGCCTTCAGAGGCTCCGTACATAGAACTTTCTTGGGATGCGAGGTGGAGTTTGCTTTGACCTAAGCCCGGACGAAATTGTCATGTTAGCAAGCTGTGTAGCGGGAATCTGGGGTAACCTTGATCAAACCTTGCCTGTATCTTGCAGATGCTACCTTGACCCTGCCCCACTTGTCTCCTGCTGCAATGACGCTACGATGACGACAATGGCCACGACTACGACTCATAACGTTCTTCATCCTATGTGCGGTCACCCCACGTTCTAATGCCCATAACCCACCATGTCTACCCAGTGTCCATTGCATTTTCCTTTTGATGCTCCATTATTGACTTGATACTATCCCTATATATTCCTCTATAAACCAAACTTTGGGGAACCCTAGGGCTTACAACCGCTATACCACCCTTCTAAAGCACTAGAGATGGACCGCTAATTTGGGAAACCCAGCATAGAAAGCTGAACCCAAAACCTTAATCCCTAAACCCTAAACGCGGGCTGACAGGAGCCGCGACGACGACCTGTCCATACCTGATGATCTCAAGGTGACCCGGGATGACTTGTTGCGGGATCCTATGGGTTATATAGGTGTATATAGGGCTTATATAGGTCTGGGGTTTTAGGGATTAGGGCATTAGGGTTTAGGGTTTAGGGCTTAGGGTTTAGGGCTTAGAGTTTAGGGTTTAGGGATTAGGGTTTAGGGATGGGGGTCTAGAGTTCATTGATTGTAGGATTTAGGTCTAGGGCCTAACTTAAGGCCCCAAAGTCATTCAGATGACCCTACCCTGGAGACCCCTGAAAGGCTATCCCCATTATTGTTCACCGGCTTGCAAGGCCAGAAACAAGTTTGGGAAACTCTTCAGGCCATACATCTTGTGGTAAAAAGCTTCACTGGTTGTTAGTAGTGACTAGTGGAATATAGTCCCTATAGAATGCCTTTGAAATATTTTCCCTTATTCTCCGCCAACCACCAGTAAGAGGCCTGGATAGTTGCGCCGGAGAAATGTAAACGGGACTTTGCTGCGCGCGTGTAGGGTTTTAGGATTCCGGGCTGAGTCGGGGGGCTTATTGAGGGGGATACTAGGCGTTTAGATTATGGCATATGTCAGGAGCAGTGGGAGGCTCTGGACGACGAGCGGCGAGAAGCGCTCACCAGCAACTCGAAGCCACGGATGCAGCTTCTTGTGTTTGTAACGGCCTTTTTTCGATAATGCTAGTTCAACAGTGAGCGGCGAGTATTTCATGTGTAGGCCCCTACACAACCTCAAACCCTAAATAGTAGTTTCCAGCTTGTTTCCCTGTTTCCCAGTATCCCCCAATATTACCTTCATGTTACCCCAACATGACCTCTAACCCAGGCCTCAGCGACTGCTCGCCAGGGAAGAAGACTCTGCGACTTGGCGGCGATCAATCAGGTGTCAGGATACTGTGGGGTTGTATAGGGGTATACAGGCCTTATGCAGGATTTAGGGATTAGGGTTGAGGGTTTCCGAAAATTGGGGGGTACCTTTTTGGAGGTCCCTGTAACAAGGATTATAGCATTGTGGGGTGTCCCCAATCTACTAGCATGCAGAGGAATGAAAAAGAAAATTGAAAGGGTGTTGCAGGTGTAGGGCTCAATTACGGTGGATTATGGGATGCCAGAAATGGACTACTTCAAGCTTAAATTAGGGCTGGAATAAGGATTATCCCAATATTACCCCAATGGGACCCCAAACGCTAAACCCCAATGGGACCCTAAACCATAAACCCTAAGAAGCAGCTTTGGAGTTTCAGAAGCAAGGTTCAAGGTCGGGCCTCTGAAAAAAGTTGCGCCCATTACAAAGTGTTTTCTGGGATCATTTCTGACGTCTGGAAAGGCAAAAGGGCTTCTAGCTGTACCCTTCTTCAGCTTTTGTCGCGGCGAAAGAAGTCTGGTAAACCTAAACCCTAAACTCCTACAACCCTAAAGCCGCGTGTTTTGAGAGTCATCGCCATTTTGTCAGTTAGGGGGATTCCCCCGAGCCTCCTCCTACCCTAAACCTTAAAACCTCAACCGGCACCCCCACATGTACTATAGTTTAAACTTCTTGAAGGAGATTATATGGGGGAGTATTATAGGGTCTAGTAGGGGGAATGCCGGGAGTTTTCACTAGAGCTCACATAATCCCACCTCTCCCTAGCATCTTAAGACACGCCTATCTTTTGAACCCTTTTTCCCCCTCATGAAGAGTTCATGGGGGTTTCCCAAAATTAGGGTGACCTTTTGGGGAGGTCCTTAGAATACGGATCATCGTACTTTGGGGTCCATGTTGGGGTCCCCCTACTAAGGGAAACTACCACGTGCTGGCTTGCGTGTACTCCGACTTGGTTAACTCTAAACCAACTCCAGGAGCGGGATCGTCGATACAAACGCCTTCTCCCAAGGACGGACCCCGAAGGAAGTGTCTCAAACTTGTGGTCAGAGTTTCAGATTCCTAGAGTCAGAGGTTTCCTAGCATTTTTGGGTGGGCGAATGTGAGATACAGAAATTCCGACAGCTACATGCAGAAACAGGCTCGGAGTGTGAGGGTAGTCGAGGGATCTTGCTGTGTATGGCCGAAACCTTGCGCAATCTAATGTAGCCGATGCCCCAATAATTCCAGTGTTTCGAGGATCCAGAGTGGTGCAAAAGTTTCCTCCAGCTACCGTATGCCATGCAGTACCAGAAACCTTTGTGCCATTATTCTGGTTGCCTCACTGCGTCTTCCGTCACAGCAGGAGGTTGCAGCTAGAGGCTCGCGTCCCCCTCCCCCACCCCCACCCCTTAACACACACAAACCTTAAACGTTTAGCCGGTTTGGAGTTTAGGGCTTGGGCTGTAGGGCTGTAGGGTTAAAGGTTTCCAGTACTGCAAACCCGTGACCACAGGCGCAAGCGCAACGTCTTCACGCCTGTTGGTATGCCCAACTTTGGCCAGGCCTTGGGTTTAATTAGGGCTTAGGGTTCAGGGCATGATCAGAATCAGGGCAAACCTTCCGAATGTTGATGAAATGAGAGTTTCTCATGGTAACCCACAGCCTTAAACCCTAACCCCAAACCCACTCTATAGGGATCCCTATAATCTTCTTATACTCCCCATATATCTCAGGGGTCCATACGGCGCCCCTGTTTATAGTTATAGAATATCGCTTCGCGCGCCGAGCCTGGGATACAGGGGCCAAGACTTTGCAAGGAAGCTTCGAAAAACTGCCTTCTGCTGTGCCTACTGGGGTTTAGGGTTTCGGGGTTTAGGGTGTTAGGGAAGTCGGGGAATCAAGCCTAGTATCCTCCTCAATAAGCCCTATAGTATTCCCCTATTATGATCGCCCAAATAACCCACTTCAAGGAGTTTGGATTATAGCTCATACAGGGATTACAACCGGAATCTACCCGCACCAGGTAGAGAACTGCACGGCCTGAAATGAAACGGGCCGTAGTCAGCTACATATGCTCTTCTCTGCCAGAGCTTCAAAGACTAGGTTCCGCAGTCAGCAAGTCTAGATATCATGTGGACTCCGGTTAAAGCTGTATTCAAATGCGCCAGCTTGGCACTCTTCGGGTGGCAGGACAGCGCTACAGAAAAAATCAGTCGAACGGGATAGCAAGCTGAAATGCCTGCAAAGCGTGATCATTGTCAACAAAAGCATGTTTCCAACTTCCCCTAAGAGTCTAAGGACCCCAAAAAAATCAGGCTTTAGGGCCCAAATACAATTAACATTAAAGTATTTGGGCACCAAAACCCTATTATTTGCGTCCTTGGACAATCAGGGTTCCACAGCAGCCCATGCATCAAACCCAGATTTGAGTCGGCTGTTTTTTTCAGACTTATGGACCCCTTCCATCCAGATCCCTATGATGAGCATCCAACTGCTTCGGAAGAAAGAACCTGCAGATATAATCTCTTCCCCCTAATGTTTCTCCCCCCCTTATATTAGATATTCCCTATTGCGGTATATTCGAGTATACTGAGAGTATTTAATTTTAGCGGGGTGGGGTGGTTTAAGATTAGGGGGAGGGGATTAGAAAGCTCTGGGAAGCATCACTGAATATTCTCGGCTTGTCCTGAGAACAGCTTAAGCGCTGGGTTCCGATAGAAGTACATTTGGAGTATGGGATACATAGGGATTATATACGGATAATGGAAGAGGAAATGGAAACCATTATAATTACAGGGAATATAGAGTATATATTGGGGTAATATAGGGACAATGGAAAAGAAAATGGAAACTGCCATTCAGGGTTTAGGGTCTAGGTTGTGTATCTTTTTAAATTGTCAAGGACAGCTCCAATGCTGAGACCCGCGTGCGAACATGTGCCAGCGCTTGGGAAAATGGTCAAAAAACAATAGGCTGAGCCGACGCAATGCCCCAGAATCCGCGCGCCCGATACCCTCAGTTCCTCAAACCCTAAACCCAAAACCGGAACCCTTAAAACAAAAAAACTAAACTCCTAAACCCTGAGCCCTCCTAAAACGTAAGTATTGGGTACTGCCCCCCTCAGTAACAATTGGATGATAATTCTAATATAGCTATATATAGCCCTTAATAGGACCCCTAATATAGATTGTTACTGGGTGGGGGCATTACCCTAAACCCTAAACCCTCGACAGTGTTGACTGGCAGGCTGAACCACTCCTGCTCACCAAACTGCCAGCAATCTTGGGATGGTACGATTGGCATCTTCCCCTGCATCGGGTGTAGGGATTTGATCTAGGGTTTAAGGGTTTGGGGCGCTTCCAGGCTTTTAGGCTTTGGGATTAGGTAGTTTCCATAGACACGGGGACCCCAAAGTAGACCAACAGTGCTATCGTCCTTATTGCAGGTACCCCCAAAACTTACCCCCATCGGCGTTTAGAATTTAGGATGGAAGGTGTTGGTAAGTTTTTGGGTTGACACATTTTGGGGGACACGGCCTCTGTTGAGGCTAGGCGTTTGGTTAGGCTCATGTATGTAGGATTCAAAGGAATAATGCGCACCTGCCTAATATGGACAGTTTTTGTTGAGGACCCAGTTTTGGTTAATCTGGCCTCACAGTTGCTAGCAGGGTAGGTGCGCATGTTTTCTCAGCTGGGATTACCCAACTAGACCCCAAAACCCTAAAGCCTCGACCAATTTGAGTAGGCATTCGTCACATCCGAGGTTGGTGCTGCTCGGTTTGTGACAGGGATAGGTGTCAGAACCACAGGGGTGTGGAGGTATTCAGTCATCCTATCCCCATACCAACCCTAAACCCTAAACCGTGGCCCATACCCCAAACCCTACTTCCTCAGCTCCATGGGTGTTTCTCAAGAAATGTCGCTGCCTTTCCGGGCTAAAATTGGGTTCAGTGGCTTAGAGTGGCTTTTGCATGTGAGCCATTGACTAAACTCCTAGTATCCCCCTGAACAACCCCTATAGTAGTCCCCTATGTAGTCCCCTACATAACCCTCCTTAAGGAGTTTAGATTATGGCTCATGTGAAGGCAAAGAAAAGCTCTACGCGATGAGCGACATCTCGGTTGGGGAAGAGCTTTGCACCGGCCTCAGTCGAATCCCATCCAAGCCACGCATGCAACACGCCCAAAACGGAAGTACATGACATAAGGGCACCTTGTAGAAGGGCAAGGTTTTAAGGTTCTTTATGGTCACGGATTCTGCTTTCAGCATGCACTACGACACCGTTTCAATCCCTAAACCCCCCGCCACGGCAAACCCTCAATCCTCAAGGTCCTAACCCCTCAACCCTACATTCACCCTACTTCCTGGCCTTAAATCCCATACCCTAGAGCTTAAGACCTAAACCGTAAATCCCAAGCTCTAAAGCTTAGGCATCACCTACTGTGACCTCCGACGGCCACGAACAGCACGGCAACAAGAGCTGAAAGCCAAGCTGCTCAGCAGAAGCTATGTACAGAATTCCGTCGCAAAAAGCAGTCATTAGGAGTTTAGGGGTTTAGGGTTTAGGGTTTAGTTTTTCAGGGTTTAGGGCACAGGACGTCATTAATCTCAACCCCTAGAACAAGATCCATAGTAGTCCTTGGCCTGCATGCAGAATAACCCTGGGTATAGAGATCAGTGAGCACGGGCCCGGCATTCATGAAATTGTGTCCATCCCATGTAAGACAATAAGGAAGAAACAATGATGTTCACATGCGGGGTCATGCTAAGTGGATAACATTTGCAATATGAATGTCTATATATACACACATGACTGGCTAGTAATACCCCCCACTAGTAGGGAACAAGGGGGCCTAGCAACTCATCTGCTGGAGCTGAAGTCTGGTTGTTTTCTAGCTTCAGACCTTGTGCAGGTCTGATGATGGTTGAGATACTGCAGAGTTCAGGTCAAGTGCTCAAGTTCCTAAACCCCAAACAGTAGTTTCCATATTCCTTTCCATTACCCCCATATAACCCCATATATAACCCCAATATATACCATAATATACTATAACTATACATATATATATATATGTATGCGTATATATATATATACACATAAATATCTACTCCTATCAAGTTTTACAGGTTTGCAGACTTGCAATCCATGATACCCGAAGGAAGCCCAATACGCAAGCCCAGCATTCAGCTGAATTGGGTACATTATAGCTTCATCCGTGACACTCCCCCTGACAGAAGCCCAGCACTGCGCCCAACGAGACAGTTCTAGATGCAGGTTTCAGAAGCACCCACCTGCGAATAGCAGACCTGAATCCTAATGCCTGAACCGTGTGCCTTAAACCCTAAATTTTCAACTATGTTCCATAAACCCTAAAACCCTAAATCCTAAACCCTAAACCATATGTTACCCTCAATCCTAAACCCTATATTACCCTAATCCCTATATTAGATCCTAGGTATGGCTTTGACTGTACCTGCCCGGCGTGCTCCATCCCGGACCCGTCGCAAAGCGATGAGAACCGCGTGGCCATCGCCAGGCTTGGGGCTTATATACATAATATACATATATATATATACATAGTTATAGTATATGATGGTTATTGGGGTTATATAGGGGTTATATGGCTTAGTTTGGAGTTCCTTATAATTGTTATGTTTATGATCCTTAGTTAGTACTCTTATTCTTATTATTTGCTATTATTAGTATTATTAGTATTACTGATATTGTTGTTATCATTCCGAATTGCGATAAAATTGCAAGTAACCACTAGCGACCCTAAACCCTTTCAGGGTTCAGGGTTTAGGGCTAAACCTTAAGCCCCCCAAACCCTAAGGGTTTAGGCTTTAGGGCTCAACCTTAACCCCCCGAGACCTAAACCCTCAGGCTGGAAGAGGAACTTTGTCGCGAAGGGCCCGCGGATCCGACCCGTGGCCTGCAATGTGCTGAGCAGCTACTGGCCATCATCGATGCGGAAGGCGCAGGGGGTGTTGTGTTTAAGGGTTCAGGGGTTTAGGGGCTGAGGGTTTCGGCCAGGGGATTTTGAAGTGTTTGGGGTGTAGGGTATGTACACATGTCTAGCCCAGTCGTAGTGGTGTGGGGTACCATACTTAGCAGCTGGGCTCGGCCCATGCAGAGCAGAGATGATGTACAGGCAAGTTAATCATCCGGAGAACCAAATGGACAAGAGCATGGAAATCTAGAAGGGGATTCGCGGATGTACGGATTTGGTGGTAGGGTGGGCTTGAAGGCTTCAAGGGTTTAGGTGGTGTGCTTCTTGAACACCACAATGTAATGCACATGGTACTGCTACCCTACTTTGGAAGTGACGCCCTTGGTTGGCTTTTAGAGTCGGTGGCTGCAGGGTTTAGGGTTTAGGGTTGATGTTAAGGAGCCTAAACCAAGTTCCCAAGGTTAGAAAATCCTCATCACTTGCTGTACATGCCTATTCTGCTAACTTGATTTAAGTTCAATATGACAGGCACAGGAAGACCGATACATTCTGTTCAAACAGATTGCTAGTCAGAGGCATCCTGCCCAAATCTCACAGCTCTCGTTATGATAGTTGTGACGGCAGTGGCTGCCGCTACTTTTGCCGCTGCCACTTCTGCCACTGCCGGCATGGCTAGTTGGCTGGCAGTGGTTTGTTTGCCGTACCTTACCTTGCCTTAGCTGGCAGCGGCTTTTCGCCTGATTCAATCAGTCATTTGTTCTCCCGACCGTTGTTTTCCGGGCACTACCTAGAAATGTGCCGGCAGCTGTTGTGTTCGACGTTGTCGTCGAGTTTTGTCTCTCGATAGACGCAGATTTCTGTTGATTCACAAAATGTCATGGAGCATAGACTTCTGAAGCTTTGACCAGCTCCTAGATGGCGTCAAGTACTCTCTGCAATCACCATTGCCATACTTTCCGGAATGATCCTTCTAATTTTTTAGAAATCTGTCACTACGGCAATGGTTGCCAGAGGACTGGCCGGCGGCTGCTAGCCGCTAGCCACCCTTCAATCCCCAAAAGCTTACACCCATAAGACGAATCCCAAGACCCCACTTTGAGGCACCCGGGAGAGGAAATGTATTGTGACTTCCCTGGTAAGCCTGTTATAACGCTTTTGTAACTCATTATATTCATAAAAAAATAGATTAGCTAACCTACATGTAGGTTGGCTCATCATTTTTTTGCTCTAGGGTCGCTGCAGGTAGTTGGAGCCCCGAAAGCTAGCTTCCAAGCGCAATTCCTAGTTGGGGCTTTTCCATTAGGAAGCCCCAAGATAGATCCCAGTATATGATAGTTTAAGATTGAGGGTCCCTTAAAATCCGTATTCTAGGCATTCCGAAGAAAGTACACCCCAATTTTCTAGAAACCCTCAAGCCCTGATATACCCCTGTGTATACCCTGCCATACCTACCTCTTCTACTCCTACATCACCCCTAAACCCTAGACCCAGTCTATTTCGCTTCCGTAAACAACTTATTCTACCAGGCCTGTCGGACAAAATGCTGCGGGGGCTGGCATGCTATGAGGCTGGAGGGGAAGGGGAGTAGGGGCTTAAGGAGTTTGATGAAGGTTGGGAAATCGAGTGGCTGAGATGTGAGCAGCAACTTCTATAACCCTAAATAGGGTTTAGGGTCTAGGGTAAACCCTAAACCGTCCCTCTGCCAGACAGTAGCTGAATCGGCCCGAATCTTAAAAAATAATACTCCTATGTTATATAATGCTATGTAACCTTTATATAATACAATTCACGTATGACATTATGTCACCCGATATAATCCCCCCCAATGTAACCCTGTATAATCCCTACACAAGAAAGTATTCAATCATCCCTATAAAAACTTCATATGATACTAAACAGTAAACCCTAAACCGCAATCCCTCTACTCAGGCTCCTCAGGCCCTACAGTTCTCTACAGTAGCTTGACATCAATAGTAGTTTCCCAACATTAGGGGACCCCCAATATAGACGCCCAAATATATGTATTCCTTATTAGAGGGACGCCCCCCCAAAAAAGAGATACAACTAGTTGGAGGAAACATTAATCCGTCAACACTGAATGTCTAAGCCCTATATACCCCTATAAACCCCTTTTCAAAGGGTACCCAGACCCCAAACCCAAAATCCCCAGACCCTTAAATCCTAAAACCCTACACCCTCAAACCCTAAACCCCTATACCCTAAGCACTAAATCCTTAAACCCCTAAACCCTGAATCCCCAAACCCTAAGCCCTAAATCCAAAACTCGCCAATGTGGGTGCGTAGCTGGGGTTACGGTTTATGTCGAGCTTAGCAGGACCTTCACCTGGGCCTACTGCCTTTCGCTGCAGACGCAAAAGAGGCGTGCAAACAAAAAAATAAAAAATTGAAATAAACCCTAAACCCTAAGCCCTAAATCCTAAACCCTAATCCCTAAACCTTTAATTTTTGGGAAACTGCCCAAGATGCTTTCAGAGGCTATGGAGATGGCCCTGCGGCTTGGGGATGAGGAGGCAGCCAAGAGCTTTTGCTTTGGGATGGGTTTAGGGGGTTGCTGTTAAGGAACTTAAACTAAGTTACCATAGGGTTTAGGGTTTAGGGTTTAGGGATATTATCCCCCTATAATGGAGAATCAAATGGAAAAGAAAATGGAAAATGAAATGGAAACTGGGGTAATGTAGGGATTTAAGGAACTTAAATTAAGTTACCATAATTAAGTTACCATAATGGGTATATATAGGGATAATGGAAAAGAAAATGGAAACTACTATAATGGGGTTATATAGGGTTCAGGGTTTAGGGTTTAAGTTACCA
>CAJNIZ010008435.1:76052-86905 GCA_905231905.1 Symbiodinium pilosum
ACATACATACATACATGTGTATATATATATATTTGTTTATCTATGTATCCCTCCCCCTATACCCCGCTTCCAGCTAGCCCTTTCCAGCAGGCCTTGGGAGGGGCAACTTGTACTCGTCATTGGCGGCGCAGAACGGCAAGGAGAAGGCCGGGCTTCGGGTTTTGTCTTACTACCCAACTGGGTTGAAGGTTAAACGCTGAACCCTAAGATCCGCAAAGGGCAAGTGGCATTAAAAAATGCGAAATCTAATGCAACAGCTACGAGAATTGATCCAAGAGGCTAGAATTGATACTAAAAACCTGAACCCTGAAGTAGGGTCAAACGCGGCTGGATCCTAAACGCAAAGCTAGGGTTTAGGGTTCGAGAGAGTTTTTGGCTCAGGTTTGTTTGAGGGTGAAGCGAAAACTAGGGTTTATGTACTCAATTCTTGAATGATTGAGTATGACCTCTCATTGAAACTTGTAAACGGGGGTTCAGAGTTTACAGGGTTCATTTAGGGGCTAGGGCTTTCGAGCTTGAAATTCAAACCCCAAAGTAAGGTTTAATCCTGACTGAACTTGGGCTTAGGGTTAGGGCTCATTGAAGGTCAGCCCTAAACCTTGAACCCTGAGATTTCCAGGTTGAAATTTCAACGCTAAAGTAAAATCAACCCCAACCATCAGGTTAGGGTTCAGGGTGAAGGTTTAGGGTTAGAGTTTGGAGTTGAAGCCTAGAGATTAGGGTTGAAGGTTTAGGGTCAAATTCAAACTTAGATTAGACTTAGGATTGAGGGTTTTGGGTTGCCCGCACGATGTCAGAAAAAGGAAAGTCACTTGAGAAACCCAACTTGACTTGCAACAGCTGCACACAGCAAATGGTGCATTACTCGGACTGTTTACCTGTGAATTGGCCGAAAAATCCATTAGCTCAAGCCTGCTTGACTCTAATTCCTTAGGAGGACCCCCCACCCTGTAATAGTGACCATAAAGGATACTGGTAACTATATTAGGGTCCTCGTATATTCCTATTATACCACTATTACAGGGCGGGGGGTCCTCCTAACTAATTCCCATGATTCTTATCCCTTCCCCTGAATACTAAATCCCCCGAATGTTAAACAAGACATTTAGAGGCATAAGAATCTGGAAGAGTGTACTGTTAGAGGGAAGCCCTCAAGCCTCAACCCTAAAGCCCCAAACCCTAGATTAATTCAAGGGTTGGCTTGGTGGACAGTCGGAAGAACCAAGGAGATGCACTGGCGCACACAGGGCACAGCCCGAAACACTCGGGTTTAGTGTTCAATTTGTTCAGGAACTTGAATTAGAAGTTACCATAACAAGGAAAACCTATGATTTGCTCAATATATAAATATCTACCCATAGTATAGGCACTTAATTTCAGTTCCTTGACAGCAATCCAGACAGTTTAGGGTTTCATGATGGTTGAGGGCTTTGGGTTAGTGAAGGGGTCGAGGATTTAGGGTTTTAGGTTGAGATGGGAGGGGCCTTGGTGACTTGAAGGATAGGATTTAGGGTTTAGGGTCTATGATGGGGATTATTCCGACCACTAGGGTTCTTCGGTGGAACGCCAGTGCGGGTCCCCAGCGGCTTAGCATTTCTAAGCCTAAGCTGGCGGGCGCATGGGCAACATGCCCGCAGTAACTTGGGGTTTACAGGATATTGGGAGATTCCAAAATGAGAAGTAAAAAGCATCCCAACATGTAGCGTGTTCTCTTTGATGGCCTTTTGTTTGGAAAGCAACCGCAGCTAATCAACCACCGGAAAGCGCTAGTTCTAGGCCCTCTGCAGTCCAGGTGAATATGCAGAAGTTTCTGAAACTGTCGAACGCCTTCAACATGCTTCAAGAGAAGAGGCAGCTTTCATTTACGAGAAGCATTTTCCTTACTAGTGGTGAGTAGAGAAAAGAAGATAGCATTCAAGCATGTTTATGCAGGATTTTGGGAGTGGACTACTATAGGAAGCCATGCCCGCATTCCCAACCAACCAAGGGTGAGTTTCAGGGAGCGCTCGGGTTTGCGGAGTAGAGTTGGGACACGCTTCATGCAGACGGTTATTCGAAAGATAGAACAGATTGGGGTGCCCTACGTAGGCAATTGTAGGGTTTAGGGTTTAGGGTTCAGGGTTTAGGGTTTAGGGTTTAGGGTTTATTTGGTTTGGTCACCCAAAACTGTCCTTCAGCAAATGTTCCCATCGGCGCAAAGAAGGAATTCAACGGGAGTTTCTGGAAAGGAAATGGACATCTTTTCTTGGGGCCTTCATGTACGGAACTGCAGTATTTGGTGTACAACTTCTATTGTAGGCCTGATGAGGTTATACGCAAGGTCTTATGCATGCAAGACAGGCATGTCTGCTTGCAAAGGGTTCTCAAAGCACTTTGGCGTGTATGTTTGTCTTCGGCAAGCGTGGGCAACATACGTGAACAATTATGGCATGAGGACCTACAGTGAATAGATCTTAGGGTTTAGCGTTTAGGGCTTAGGGTCTAGGGTTTAGGGCTTAGGGTTTAGGGTTTGAATCCTGAACGAATACAATGATACCATCCCTGTTTCCTATGAATTATGATATGCGTGCTATGTAAGCCTCCTAGAAACCCTATTCAGCTAAATCCCCTCATGCTATTGGAAAAGCCCCCCGCCCCCTCATTGCCCTCATATTAACTTTTCCCCGATAAGAGACCTCATGGTGCCATGTTTAATATTCGAGGCTCGGGAATATTGAAGATGAGCATGAAGGGATTACCCTAATCCCTGGAAATCCACCCATTTGATCCCCGTTCCACTTTCATTTTCCATGTTTCACCACTTGTTTTTCCCTTACCACCCATACACCACCACCCATACACCCTAATCCTTAAACCCTGGATTAGTATGGCCTCTACAGGCTAAGGCCGCTTCAGGGATTGAAGGAGGCCTCTCAGAATCCAAGAAAGACCCAGGGTCCGGGCAGCCTCCCTGCACTGAGTTGTGATTTCAATTATACACACTTATATGAACCATTGTCTAAACTCCTAATATCCCCCTTAATCAGCCCAATAGTAGTCCCCTATATAATCCCCTATATATCCCCCTTTAAGGAGTTTGGACTATAGCTTATATGTATACTTGCATTCATGTCTTCATGGAAGTTCACACCTCACAGCCCAATCTACCAGGGCCATCGACAAGTTCGTGAACTGGAGGAAGGTCAAGCAAGGCATGAATAGAAGATAAATTGAGTCAGAATTTCTTCGTCGTCTCACCTTCTGCGCAGTGCAGTTGCGATTCCACGAACAAAAGCAGCATTTGCTTTGCCCGCACGGAATTGGGAATTGCAGGCATTCTTGGGATTATGGCGGAATTCCGTACGAAAGACGATGAGATAGATCGATATCTGGAGTAAGCAAAGAGAGGTCAATCCGAATCTTAGATCTTACGAATGCTCGGCAAGGGGCGCAGGGAATTATTTTGGAGTCGTCGAATGAATTAAGAAAATTGGATATTCAATTGATATATTCGCGTATTTGCAATTTGAGCGGCGCCATTTGGGCGATATGATATTCATTTGATTTCTTCAGGGAATATCCCTTTGAATTAGATTATCGTCGAATAATCTTTTCTATTTGATATCTTTCATATATTGAGAATTTCTTAGCAATTATATTCTCGGAATTCGGGGAAGATTTAGATTCTGAATTCAGGGATAATTGCGTCGAAATTGAATTAAATTGGAATGAATTTAGATTATCAAATTTCAAATAAGAAATTTGAATATTAGATCTTTTGATATGATTCGTTCGGATTAAAATTGAAATATATAATATATTATGAGAATATTTCGATTTTATTATTGGAGATTTGGATTTTATATTTTTTAGATGAGCTCGGATAATTATTAGAGGTTTAATAGAAATTTATTTCATTAAGATATACGGAGAAAGATTGATAAGGAGAAAAAATATATTTTCGGATATTGGAGGTCAATATTTTATATTAATTTTCGGATAAATGATTAGATAATGAGGTTTCTAGAGACGAATCTTGGAGAACTTCTTGATCTAATGCATTAATATTTTTGGAATTATACGAATTTCAGAAATATAATAGAAAGAATATTTAATTTTAGATTCGTATAAATTATGATATTACAATAATAATTCGATTTATTCTGGCAAATGAGATATTTTATCAAAATAGATAGAGGAATAATAATCTTTCTTCTCTATAGTTTCTTGAGATTGAATTTTGAAGATATCATATATATAATATAGGATATTAGTTATTCTATTATTAGTAATATATTAGTGAAATCTAGATTTGGGGTCTTTCTGCCATTCTGGAAGATGAGAGAATTCTAGCCAATATATTACAAGAACCGATAAATATTTATGAAAAATATTTTTTGAAAAGATTTTATTATCGATAGGAAATAAATGATTTTTTTTGATTTTATCGTAATTATATGACGGAATATAGAGGAGAATTATCATATTAGAATAGATTTAAATTTTAATAATTATGAAGATAATAGATTTGAGATTTTTTATTGATAGGAGATTTTTTGTCACCGAGAAATTACTCGTGCATTATCTCCGTCGTTTCTTTTGTTTCCGCGGGGTGTTGGGTCCCTGCACGTTCGGCGGGTGGTGGCGGGCTTTAATGCATGGTCTGGCGACCTGACGTCGTGCATCCTTTCTTCTTCTATGATAATATATGATTTTGCCTTATTTTCTTTCCTCTGCGTATCTTCCAAATGACGGATACGCATTTTGACTTGAGGAATTCCGTGGATAGAGACGAGGGATTTGGGATTTCTCTTTATCCTCCTGGAGGATTGATTTATATTCAAATATAAATATATTCATGCGGCGAGCTTTCCGCCAGATGTAATATGAATTTTCTGAATATTGGTCCTTCATATTATAGAATTAGGAGAGAGATATATTAGAAAAGATTTCTGGATCAAAGAATTCATTGCCAAGAAAATTGACGTGCAAAGGTCTCATTATATATATCGTGGCATCTTATCTCAGCGGCCTCCCTTGCGGGCAAAATTAACGTTATATCATTCCAAAAATTCGATCAATTCTCTCAAATCAAATAATTTTGATTAAATGATCATGATAATAATAAATCTTCTTTCCTATAGATTCCTGATATTGAAGCCTTGGGAACTCCATATAGATTAAATAATATTATATATTTTATATAGGGAATTAATGATTCCGCTGGCAACGATAAGGAACTCGCCAATTGGAATCCCTCTATTGATCTATAAGATTGTTACCTTCTAATCAATATTCTGAAAGATCCGGGAACTCATAATTGGGGGAATGCCGATGCCTACGGAAGATATTTTCGTATTATCTGAAAAGATTTTATTATCGATGAGAGAAAAATCAGAAGCGCCAGAGATTCCAATTTTATATATTATTGATGAAGAAGGAGAAAATTTCGAAATGAAAAGGAAGAAATCTTGCTATTCTTATTCGTGTTTAAATCATTTTTCTCCAATATACGAATGATTTCCTCAGAAAGAGAATTCTTCAAGATTTTCTGAAATTATCTACGTTATTAAATATCAAATAATCTTTCCTAGATTTATATATTTGAATTCGATATCTCTTCTCTTAAATCGAGTCTATTCTTCATAGAATTCTCTCATATAATAAAAAAAATCTAGCAATTAAAATCTTGAATACGGAGCTATGAATTTTTTATCAGGAGAATCATATCATCGAATTTATTTCTTTATATATCTCCTATTCAAGTACGAATTCATATTCATCCTTCATAAAATGAATATTATATTAGAAATAATCTATTGCCTTCAAGAACGAACATATTTATTTGAGAAAATCTATAATAGAAAATCCGGTAATCAAATAATATATAGATTCGTTCATGAATCTCGATTGCCTATTAAAATTTTTAAGATCATATTATATAGATTCTGAAAGATTTCAAATCTCCGATTCGAATTTTCACGTTCCGCCGAGTCGCCACGCAGATAGCCAAAGAAAGAGAAATAATTCGAAATCTTGGGAGATTTTTAATCAGGCGGTCCTTTGAGTATACGATCCCCGCTTCTAATTCGATCTTTCCGTCTTTAGCTCTCTTGGGCTATCTGGGAGGCGATCCGAGGGAACGCATATCTCTCCGTCAATAGATACGACCAACCAGGAAAAAAAAATATATTTCTCCATTCCGGATCTATATATTCCTCTGAAGAGCCGTACTGACAATCAAAGAGAGATAGATCACGTTCAATATATAAGCTTGCACGATCATCTCGATGAATAATCAATAAATATCCTCGCAGATAGAAAAAATACCCGGATCAATCTGATAGATTCTGAAAGATATTGGAGCGGCGGCTCAAGGAGAACGTATATATTATAAATAATCTAATTATTCTAAAAGATTTTGATTATCCTCCCAAATCTTCATATTCCTCCGAATACCCGCATCCGCAATCAAAGAGAGATAAACCACGCCTAGAATATAAAATCGCACGTGAATCTCGACGAATAATCAATATATAAGAATCGTACGTGATCAAAAACGACCAATCTAATAGATTCTGAAAGAATTAGGATCTCCGCCTAGGAACTACATCGAGCCGCCGCGCAATAATCGAATTTTATTTTAAGCGAAGCCCGCAAATCTAATCCGATCTTTCTATTTCTATTATCTTTCTTAGGTTATCTGCGCGGCGATTCGGAGGAGCGCATATCTTTCCGTAGATATCTATGATCTTACTATATTCCAAGATTTTATTTCGTCATCCCAGATCTATATTATCTTTCGAGCGATAACATAAATAATCAAAGAGATTTAAAATATATAAAATCATTCCGGAAGCGGCAAAGACGTACGAACAAAAATCTCCGAGATTTTAGTTCGCGCCGCCCTTGCCAAAATTCTGAAGTCTCTAATTTAGAATCCCTAGAGAATCTGCAAGAAATATTTCAAAAATGAATAAGAAAATCTAAGCCGCATGCGAACGAAATGACCTCCTAAATTGCCGCATCGTAATATTGAGATATTGAATCTTAAATCAGAATTTATCATTTATATATATATATTTATCAATATTCTAATAATATCATTTATAATTAGTCAATATTTCAATGAATCAAATTATAGAATAATCTAGAAAAGAAATATCACCGATATTTTCATTCATTTAATTTATCGATAAAATTATCGATAATATCAAATCATCGCCCTAATTATTTATCGAAAATATTTATCATTCTTCTAAGAATTTATCCATATCTCAATCTAGAGATCTTAATCATCATAATATATATTTCAATTGAAAAATAGTATTACCTTCCAGATTTTCTATCTAAATTGATATTCGTCTATTTTATATCATTATTTTCTGTTATTCAGATAGATTCATATTCAATCCTAATTGAATTATGACCTATCCCTTTGAACCTTTTATCCTTATTTATTGAGCAATCGGAGATGCCAATGCCGATATTGATGCGCCCAAGGAACAATTGACGCGGATACATTTTTAGAAGCTGTATTGATGCGAACTATCGCGGCTTGATTTCAGGCTATTAAACCTCATTTCACTGACGCGGCCACAATAGGAGCCTTTTTTTTTTGAAGAAGATGCAAAGCTAAGCAACCTGCTGTCGCAAAGACTATCGCCATGGGAAGGTCAATTTACTGACGCAAACTATCGCGCACACCATAAATGCTGACGCGACCAATCGTTACTTTCATGTTTTTGTAAAATCCCACGCGGGAGGTTTTGGCCGCTGCTCAATTGAAATTGGAAGAATTAAATATATTGTTGACTATTGATTAATCGTATTGAAATAGGAGGTCAGATCTTGTATTGCCTCTGCATAGATCAGTTAAGCATTGCCCAGCGTCCAATTATAAAAGTCAAGATCGAACCTAGCTCTTGATAATTTTCGTGACGTTGAAAATTGTGCCTTTCCACTTGTCCAGTCACAATCTGGTTACTACGAATATTCCCTTGATCATTGGAATGTCCAAAAATGTCGATGAGCTACACCCAGAAACTACGCTTACAACGCAGTTTCGAATACGCCCACGCCCTTTATGCTCTGGTACACGGAGAAAGAAAGTCATGTAGTGACGTAACCTGCGACACGCTGCGCTGATTTCACTCGGAATCTAGGGCGACTCTATGCCACAAACTACCCGGGCACCAGATCTGCTTCGAACCGGATATGTGCTGCGTGGGAGTTTCTCGAAAAGGCGGTGCCCCTAGTGACCCGAGACGATGGGGCTTTTCTTCAGGGAGTACGTAGGGCTCAGTTTTGTACAGACTGATCTACACCCCTAAAATAGGATTTCCAGAAACAACCACAATTCGGCACATACCCAGGCCTCTTTGCAGAACCCTCTAAACAGAATGAGATTGAAGGACATGGGCAAGGTTGTGGCTGAACTGTGGGCACACTCCCACCAGCTAACATAGAGCTCCCAAAGAAAGCCCACAAAATACGACTGTCGTCTCAAGGGACTATATGGGTTGCCTAAGCCCTAAACCCTAAACCCCAAATTTAACCCTAAACCCGGGTACAAGGTGCCTCTGCCTTGGGGTGAAACTTCTTTAACTAACTTATTCCCAGGAAGCCCAAAACCTCTTCATGGATGCACCCTCCTTGCTCCGTGTTGTATGAACACTGTTCTGCTTGAAGGTAGGCCGTGAATAACATGCTCCTTAATCGAAGGGTTTTGGGCTCCCTGGGCTTTGTTTGCAAAAGCTTGGCTTCTGCCTGAGCTACGGAAGTAGGAAAAGGAGGCTTTCAAAAGAAGTCTACATTGAAGCTGTTGCCGCAGTAGGCAAGATCCTGCGTGCTGCTTGTCCTCCATGAGAAACGCAACCACCCAATCCTCTGCTCTACTTGGAATCCTCACTCGCACTGTCCCCATATCCATTCACCTGGGTGGCAGCAAAAACTTGTTCAGTAGTCACCGGGAGTCCTTCGGCATGGACTTCACAACTGGCAGTCCACTAAATGCAAGACCCTTAGGGAGGACTAGTCAAAGATAGCTGAGAGCTACTTGTTGGATTTCCGCTTGGCCATGCCCTTGGTTTAGAGTTTAGGGTTGTTCTGGGGCTCCAGATATACAGCTGGTCCCTACATTGGGCCCAGAAGTCTGCAAATATTACCTTCACTGGGCTATTTGGATCCTTAATTTTTTTCAATGGAGTCCAAGTGGCCTGGTCTTGTTTGCAGACAAACTGAAGGCTGAGAGATAGGTTTGAGGATTTAAAGTTCCAAACAAACAGTTCCAAACAAAAAGAAACAATTGGTAACGCTGAGTGTCCAAAACCAGGTGTGTACACTGGTGCTACGTTCTTTGAAGACTCTTAATCCTGCAAGAGCTTTAAAACGCAAATTGAATGCAGGTTGAGGTTAGGTAGGTATCTTGTCAATTCCCCTTGACGGGCGGCCTTGCTGTTAACAACAGATGATTCTTGGTCCCCGTGTGGTCTTCACGGACTACTACCAGGACTGCAAATATCATGTGGGCACCACAGGCCTGCTAGACCCCAAGCCCGAAGCCCCTTCCATGCCTATATTCGCATGTTGCCTGGAAATCGCGTCCGCTATCCTTTAACATACTGGTATCTGTATGAATATCTACATGGGAATACCTATATATGCACGTTCATATGTATAAACAGTTCTATCTATACACATGAACGTGTACATGCGTGTATATATATACACACATATATGCATATATTTCTTCAACGAATCCTTGTATAAACAGTTCTATCTATACACAGAACTGTGTATATGCGTATATGTACATATATGCATACATACATTTCTTCAAAGGATCCTTGCTAATGAGCAGGTCTGAAGTTTCTCATCCTCAAAATCTGGGCACTTCGATCTCGTCCAGCTCTTCCTCGCTCGTATCCTCCTTGTGGTGGAACTTTGTCGCCCTGGCATGGCTTAGGGTTTAGGGGTTTGTGGTTTAGGGGTTTTAGGGCTTAGGGGTTTATGGTGAGAGGTTTAGGGTTTAGGGGTTTATGGTTAGAGGTTTAGGATTTTAGGGTTTAGCTCAGGCTACTATGAAGTTTCTTTTTGCAGCTGTTCTGCTCTGTTGATAGGCGGTTCTCCTATATGGCTCAAAGAGGAGCTACATAGGAGCGCTGCATGTTTTGGGTTTGGGATTTAGTGTTGAGGGTTTGGGTTGCAGAATGTTGGGTTTGGGGTGCGAAATTTGGGGTTTAGGGCCTAGGGTTTAGGATGCTACGACCACTCAGGCAGGAATCACAGTAGAAGATATGCTCTCAACAACAAGGAGCGATGAGCAGCAATCTATAACGCGAGTTTATGGTCGACACGAAGTAACAGCAATCATCCAAGCCTGACCCTCACGACTTGTCGCGTCGGCAAATTCCCTGTTGCACTTCCCCCAAATTTGGGGCCAATCAAAGTACGTACATACCCGACAAGAGGGACTCTCCCATTCTTTCAAGATCTGAAAAGCCTCTAATGGCGCCCCTTCACATGACAGCTTTGGTGATGAGACCTGAAGAAATGACCAACGTCCACAAGCTGGGACCATGCACGTCAACACAAAATCCTAACCCCAAACCCTCGACCCTTGCGTGGCCTCGGCCTATGGTGGCTCGCACACAGCCCTCCTAGCATGTCAAGGTATTGTGGTGACGTAGCTTTGCAAAAATGAGCTTGCTACAGGAAAGGCCCTCTCAAGCGGGGCTTCATTTAAAAAAGAAATGAAGCCTGCGGCATGATGTGTCAGGTTGGGGTCATCTAAAGCCCCAAAATTCGAAGAGACGTTCCGGGCTGGCAAATCATACTGGACTAAATCTCTTGCATAGCGCAGAGACCATTGG
>CAJNIZ010008435.1:87557-110018 GCA_905231905.1 Symbiodinium pilosum
GAACTTTTGTCCTGCCGCAGTATTACAGACTGAGGCTCCTAATGAGACAACGTCACCCACCTCAAAGCATGAAAAAAAGAGCATCAATCCACAACCCAAACAAACGGTGCCAGTCGACTGCTACAGAGATGACAAAACTAAGCTGGCTTCTGAGCTGGTACTGTGTCTCACCGTCATTAGAGCATTCAGGCCACTAAAGCTGGGTCATGCAGGGGGGGCTTTCTTCATCAGAGCCCGAGCATCCGCAAAATCGTGGAGCAAAGTAACATTCTTGCATGACCATCTAGCTTCTTACAGTGTTGAAGTGTTTGGATCGGATTTGGCTCCAAAATCTAGGGTTTGGTGTATTGCGGTGTAGGACACCAACTTTAGAAGTCTCTGTTGGCCCTGGCACTTTAGCATTTGCTATCTAACCCGTTTGCAATCGTCCCGGTCGATTCCGCCATGCAGGGATCTGACGGAAACTAAACTTTACTCCCCTTTGAGGATCCCAGTGCCCTTTTTGACAAACTACAGAAAGCCCAATCCCCGAAACCATGTGAGCTATAGTCTAAACTCCTAGTATCCCCCTTGATAACCCCTATAGTAGTCCCATCTATAATCCCCCTTTAAGGAGTTTAGACTATAGCTCATGTGACACCCAAAGATCTTTGTCACTGTAAACAGTGTTTGCCACAGCCTGAAGATGCTCCATGTGCCTGACATCTGCCTAGTTTCCATGTCAAGCTGAAACCTGCCCTGAGGACCAAAATACTATATAGTAGTGTCCATTTTCTTTTCCGTTATCCCTGAATAACACCAATATACCAAAAAGTAGTGTCGATTTTCTTTTCCATTATCCATATACAACCCCCAATCTGCTATGTTCCTCCGAACAACGCCCAATTCAGGCCGGCTTCATGAAGCCAACTAGTGAGTCCGAAGCCCTAAAGCCTAAATCCATGAACCCTAGCTAAGCAACCCAGAATCCAGGAACCCCACACTCAAAAACCCTTTTTCAATGGCTCCAGAATGTGCGAACAAGTCTAAACGCCTAAGTCCCCAAAACCCTAACACCTCAAGCTCGGAAAGCCCCAGCCCAAAGAGCCCTGAACCCATCCCTAAACCCTAGCTCCAGCCTTGGATGTGTGACTGACGTGCGCAGCCGAGAAATGCCATCAAAAGAAAGACTAGGCCGGCCTGGGTTGTTGATATGCTTTAGGCCATGCTTAGGCCTGAAAGGTTTACGTAATTAATATGCTTCGGGTAGTTGTGTTTTTTTGGGGGCTCTTACATTCTAGGGTTTAAAGATCTCCTACTTTTTGTACAGGATACCACGCCCCTTGCCATACATTCTGGGGTTTGGGATTTGGCTTTCAGGGATGTAGTCAGCTCAAAGGTTGAGAGCCTAGGTTTCTCAGTCTCAGGAGTAGTCTTATGCACAGGCATTATCTTCGCTCCCCCTCAACCTAATAGTTCCACACACCTCCCAGCGCCCCTGATAGCAAGTTCCCTACTAGCACTAGCAGGGAAAAGGATGACAGGGGCCATTGCAAGTACTGGTGACTGCTCGTGGCCAGGCGCGTGCCTTTCCTCAAACGAACACGGAGCCCCGAGGAGGGTCCTGTAAAGTCAGCTATGATAGCATTTCAGGAGTCTGCAATTGAGAGGGCTGGCTTGGGAGGGCTGAAGAAAGCCATTGAATAGAACATGTTATGATATACTATAATATATTGTAATATGCACTAATATACCATACTAGAACATACTAGAACATACTAGGGTACTGAGAGGGCTTCAGGCTGAGGATTGAAACATGCAATTTCCTGATGGTCATGAAGTGTGCAGCAGGATGCAGCAGGTTTACAAAAGCATGATTCACCAACAAACATCGCATTGGCTACAACGCTGCAGTAGATGTTGCCTGTTCCCAAACCCCAACATAACATCTCTATAGACCTTAAACACCCTAAACCCTAAGCCCTAAACCCCAAACCCTAGACCTTAAACCCCAAATCCCGAACCCTGATTCCCCAAAACAGAGCTGGCCAGCTCAGAGTCCAAAACCCTAAAGCCTGAACACCCCAAACCATGAAACCCAAAACCAATTTAGGGTTTAGGTTAGGGGTAGGGTTTAGGGTTTAGGGTTTAGGGTTTAGGGGTATAGGGGTATAGGGTAATGAAACCTCAAGTTATTACATCAGGACCCGCAGACCTCAATCCTAAACCTTAGCTGAACCCCGGATCCCCAAAAGATCCTGAAGCCTCACTTTTGGAGCCGGCTTCCTGCGGGCTCTGTCCTGAATTCCTGAACCAAAACAAGATCCATTATTATCGGTCTTGGTTTTATTATTACTATTATTATTGGTATTCTTACTGTTACTATTACTGTTACTATTATTACTATAGCCCAACTCCCATGGGAAGGCCAATGTTTTGAGTAAGTGACGGTGAGCGCCAGAACGCCAAACCTCCGTGTCTTTTTTGGGCTTCAGAACGAATGCAAGCTTGGTTATAATAATAATAATAGTAACAGTAATAGTAACAGTAATAATAATAATAATAGTACCAATAATAATAGTAATAATAATACTAAGACCAATAATAATGGATCTTTTGGGTTCTTCACGGGGTGTGGAGACATTCAAACAGAGCAATACCAAGGCGGGCCTCGGTTTAAGGGGTGAGGCTTACGTGGTATTTCAGGGGCCCCTCTTCATAAGGAATGGGTGATCATACATGCGGTTGAGAACTCTGGCAGAATGGCCGCCCAAAAAGGGACAATGGCTTTCGGTAACTCACCTGTCAGACTCAGGAAAAATCGGTTGAGCCTACGCAGTACTCTGTGCGGCATTGGACTTTGCAGGATTCTGAATCAACTTCCATGATTGAAAAGTTGAGGCTACTTAAGTGCTGAGCTGTCTTGCTTGCACAGTGCAAAAATGACAGAAGTGGGAGAACATGTAGAACTGGCGAGAAGATCACATGTCGAGAATAACCTCTGCCCATAAAAACAGACTTACCATCCTCCTGAATGCAGGACATTGCCTATTTCAGGGCCCGAAAGCGCTGTGAAGTGGACTCCCGAAGATCCACTTATCGACTCAAAGGACGGCGGTTCAAAAGTGGGAGGAGCTCTTTGGGGATGTTGACTGCGGTGCTTGCGAAACCTAGGTTGGCTGCGTATGAGCTCTGCGATAGGTCCGTTCCAGACTGTACGTGGGCACGGCTGAAGGCACATGGCTACCTCTGAAAGCTGGGGCTCCCTGATTACGTCCCCTCTCTGCGCATACTTGCAGGAGGCCTTCCACTTTGATAAGAAACCTCAAGGTACATGCAAGCCGATTGCATTGGAGCAAGATCCTGTAAACAAAGAAGGGGTTGAGCAATCGCCTCTCAAAGCCCTAAACCCTACACCCTGAACCGTTAACCCCAAACTTGTAGGGGTCCTTAAGGACCCTCGATTTAGGGAGAGGCCAATGACCCTTCTCGGTGGCAGATTTGTCTCCCGATGCCTTTGGACCGGATCTTGCGCAAATCAAGGGCCTCCAGAATTTTCCGACTCCTTCTTCTAAGGATACCTAGCCATTTGAGATGCCGGGAAGTCAAAGAACCAATTAGCACGCCTTAACCCTAAACCCCACTCCCAGCCACTGCAAGGGCTGAATTTGGATGACCTGGAACTTTCAAAGATTTCAGCTTCAAAAGGCGAGGTCCTAAACAATCTCTCGCAGTCCCTGCTTCAGCTTTCAACATACCTTGCAGCATAAGGTCCCAAACCCTAAACCGTAAACCCTAAACCCAACCAACCCCAAGTCCTCAAAAGTATGTGGTAGTTTCCCAAAATTGGGGTAGCCCAATATCGACCCCAATATAATTACTATAGTCCTGATTATAGGGATCCCCAAGGTACCCTTAATTATGGGAAACCCCCATGTGGTTGGCAAGGAGCTGGGAATGATCTTCAGAACAGACTTCTCGCCCTTGATCGTCTAGCCGCCTGGGCAGCAGCCGCTTCTCTAGGAACATGGGCCATCAGCAATGCAGTAGCATCTCTGCAACTAGAATTCTTATTACTATTCCTATTCTTCCTCTTACTATTATTGCTACTGTTAACTCTTCTGCTTCACTGATGTCAAGCACCCTCGCCCTCACGGAGCCTATGACAATAAGCCCCAGAAACTATTCTTGAATATGTAGTGCCTTGGATCTTCCCTCAGCAAGCTGACCCGATCTTCATCCCAGGCACACAGATTGCCCCAAGCCCTTATGTTAAGCCTGAACCCACAAGCCCTTAAACCAGCACTTCCCCTGTTTCTCGCAGCCGTGGAACGTGCAGCATATTCCGGTCTCGTCTTTGAGAGCCTGCAGACTCGGAATGTAATTGCACTGCTGCTACTAGTACTATTATTACTATTACAATTATTAGTATTACTTTTACTATTACTACTACTATTATTAATACTACTGTTATTACTATTACTAATATTCTTACTGTTTATGTGTATAACAGCCAGAGGGTGACTTGCAGGCTTGATGCAGGTCATTCGGTTAGAGAATGCGTCAACGGTGGCAGAGCTTGGGCTCCAAAGACTGCTTTGGGCGTGTCAGGGCAGAACTTCAGCGCTGGACCTGGTACACATTCGCACTCACTTTCCGCGACGTAACAAGGCGCCTGTTGTATGGTCCTCTCTTCTACAAAGACCCAAGTAAAGGATGGACATGTTTTTTACAATTCGTCTGTTGAACCTGGAACTCTTGCCAGTCAAGCTTTGAAATCTCCATGACATGCCCATGGTGGTCGAAAATCAACCTGTCTCTAGGATTCCTGAACCCTAAACACCCAATAACTGTAGCTTGCATTGTCTTCTCCTTTCCCTACTCGCCCCCAAACTCTACTTAAATCAAACTAATAGGAATACGATTCCTCATGATCGTACTTAAAAATACCAGCAATAATAAAACTATTAAAATCATACGCGACGAATCAGAAGACTAATATTAAGAATGGTAATAGTAATTTCTTACAAAATACCAGTAGTAATCCTACGAAAAACATAGACTAATATTAAGGAATAGTAATAGTCATCGGAGAATTTCGTTGTCAACCCTGGAGTTCCAGGCCTTCGCAAGCCATGACGCGCGCGGCCAGGCACCGCATCGTGAGAAGCGCCCGTTGAAGCGCCAAAGCTGAGCGGCGGAGCTGTCTAACGTGTAGGGGTTAGGGTTGAAGGTTTAAGGGATTCAGGGTTTAGGACCGTTGAATGTGTACAATATGTCTTAAGCAGTGGGACCGAACAGTACAGGTTTAAGTGCCCTTGGGGTTAAGGCGAGCGGCTTTTGCTTCAAGGCTTGAAATTCAGAATGCATGGTTTGGGTTCGGCACTTGCATGGAACTCAACCCGTCCTGCTGCTTCCCCCAAAAACCAGGGAGTCGGAATCCGACTAATAAAACTGTGAAGCCCGACGTCTGAAACCACTTCCCACCCTACATATCCAAGCTTGCATCTTGTGTTTCGCAAAAGCACCCAAAGGCATCCTTTGGAATGTCATTCCTGCCCCTGTGTAGCCGAACTCATACCCTCCCCGAAGCTGATATGGAATCCAGACTAGCCCCCTTGTACGGCCCCTTTTCAGGTTCCGTGGGTAGGTTCCGAGTTTCTGAAGATCTTCTCGCACATCTTCCCCAAACAGCCCTTCGTACTTTTCACATAATCTTCAGTAAAGCCTTACCGTTCCTGGACCACCATGGGTGGTGGGTGAAAGCTCTTATTGCAGCAGTGGGGCGAGATCTTTACAGACTTCAGCGACCTCAGATGTCAGGTTTGGGGTTTCGATGCTCGCGCATGGGGCCATTGGTCATTCCAGAATAAACCAGTCTGTATCACCTCTCCTTAGCAAGGTAGCCCATAAGAACCCTGGACGGTCGCAGCAAAGATTAGTGGCTCCAACCCTGTTCCCAATTGTGGTCTTGCTCTCCCCTTGAAACTGACTGCCTCCAAACCTGCAACAAACTACAAAGAGCAGGGGCGTGTTGGCAAGAAGAAGTGCATCTTGCTGGAAGCAATGATGGCTAGAGGTTGGGTACTGCCTGTAGCCGTCTATATTGAGGGTTATATTTAGGCCTATATAAAAACAGCAATATTATACAACTGTCACAAAGTGGGCGCAGTATCCAACCTAGAGGAACTGCTTAGTCTTTCTATACAGTCTACAACATCAAGCGCACCAGGCACTAAAGTAGATGAGTATTTTTTTTGGTGGTTAAACACAGTAAGATTAAATTCCTTATATAAAAATACTATACCCAAAGGGAGGATATAATCTTACTCTATATTGGGTACCATAGTATTATTCACGGACGTCAGTCGGTCATCCAAGTTGCGCTGGACACATTGGTCCCTTCAAAAACTGCACAATGCATATGCCTGTGCCTCTGAACTACTCGTACTTTACGTAAGTACTCGCAAAATTGCCCAGCTCGCAGAAACCCTGTGTGGAATCCGCTAACCTCCGGCTAATTAATACGGACCTCGGCGTGGGGGCTGCTGACCACGGTCCGTCTTTGGCTTACCACCCTTTGCTCCTTGTGCGGCGGAAGCAACTGAAGTCAAAGAAGTCTTTGAACCTACCTGAGCTGATCTCTCACGTTGTAGTCGAAGCTGTTCAAGAACTTGTGGGTCCACTTGTGGCACAGGCCTCCGTCATGGCTGTGCGGTGTCCTTCGTCATTGGCTCCTCCGCAATACCAGCTCTCGCCATACGCATCCCCGACGCAGCTTGAGTCAGTTGCAGAACCTCTCGCGGTGTAGAAGCAGGATGCTCCAATGCATCCTGCTCCATCACATCATGCGTGTTGGCTGCAGCCTTGGCCTTAGCACGCCGGCGCTGTCGCTTAGCACGTCGCTTAGTCTGTCTCACCTCGCGAACCTTCAGCTCGAGCTCTTCCTGGGTTTGTAGGGGGCCAAGGCGCCGCTCAGGGACCGTCGCCTGGGTCGCCGCCAGAGTGACCGGTTGCAAAAGCACGGAGGTCACTGCAGCAGCTACCGCGGCGACCGTGCGCCTGGGCGCCTTCGCTTGGCACGCGGCCTTCACAGCGGCACTAAGAAGTGCAGCTCCCGAGGCCATGGCTCGGGCTCCTATGGGCAAGACACCAGGACAGAATGGAGGGAAAGCTACCTTGCCCTGCGATCGCCTGAGCCTTTATTGAGTAGCATAATATCCCCAAATAAAACACTACTCAGATGAAGCTACGACGCACCCCGGAGCCTATTGTTCTGCAAAGGCTGGGTTTTCGCTTCTGCTTGTAGGTACAGGCAAATTGAGGAAACCCTCGTGCTATCTATGCGAGATATACTTATAAGGAACCGTAGGATAATACCGCGCTTGTAACTTCGTTTCCTCTACTCAGGGTTTCTTGAATCCTTTTCCTCAACCTGGAGAGAGAGAGAACTGAGTCTCAGCCCTGCCCTGCTACATGCTATGTTCCGTAAACCTGAAACCGACTACGCAAACCCCTCGGTTTCTCAAGCTTGCCTTCCCGTCCTTGATCTTCTATGCGCACAATGAAGGACCCCGGAGTTTCATATGGGTTAGGGAAGGATTGCAGGAAGGTTGCAATGGGCTAGTTAGGGGGCTATAAGGTATTACTTTAAGGGACTTTAAAACATATGCTGAAGACATCGATGCGGGCTTGGGGAGGATTCTAATGTTTTGAGGTCCATGGTTGGGCCCTCCTATTCGTGGAAACTACGAAATACTCCTTACCGCACAGGCGTTTGAGGATGCTACACTTCGAAAGCATGGGCAGGCCATGCAAGGGTTTAGGATGTACGGCTTAGGGTATTCCCTTGGCCCTAAACCTAAGCACCCAGCTTCGAGAACATTCCATCCACTCCATTTTACACGGGGAGCATGGGAATCGTGGCATCTCAGAAGGAGGGCTCCCTCAGGGACCCTGGGATATTATGGGAGGAGTGAGGTCCCTGCATACTTCTCTACAGTAGTCCTGAAACATAACTTCCCCAAAATTAGCTTGCGTATAGCCTACCTCCATCCACTTGGCTGCCAAGAGGCTTGTGCTTGACCAGAGTCTATTCTTCGGTCGCATATTCTCTGGATGAAATCTTCAAGCTGCGGTGATGACAAGGATGAGTCCGGGACGCACCTCTGCAGTCTGCAAACTTGGAAATCAACTTTACCATGTTCCTATTGAAAAAAACTGGAAGATTTCGCTAAAGTTGCGATGCTTGCTGTTAAATCTTAAATTCAAAAATGTTAGTGTTCCCGTTTTCCTTTCCATTACCCAAAAAACCACAAGACAACCCACAATAATCCCAGTTTCCATTTTATGTTTCATGTTCTTTTCCATTTGATTCTCCATTATAGCGGGATAATATCCCTAACCCAAAACCCCAAATTTTGGTTTCCATGTAATTCTCCATCTTTTCTATTTGGTTCTCCATTATGAGTTTCTGGTTTCCTTTAAAGGGGTTCTACAGGGCTATATTGGGATAATGGACAAATATAACAGAAACTTCTATTTAGAATTTAGTGTTTAGGACTTCGTGGGTTTCATCCCATATGCGGTCCTCTCCGCTTAGCTTAGGTTGGAGTAGACCCATGGGTCCTTTTCAAGGTCTTCCCAACTGGACAGCAAATTCATACACTTACCAATCTTCCTAAGGAGCTCTATATACACCCACCAGATACCATAAAAAAAAAGTACTGCAGGTGTGGTGATCCAGGGTTGCAGCATGAAGCCTCCATGCACACGTTAGAGAAGCAGGGCCTTGTGCATGCTACATGGTGCCTTTCATAACAACACGGCCCAATACAACCACAAACATGCCATAATCCTTATTATGATAACCTCAAGCAAGGACCCCACGTTTTGGGAAAGTCCCAAATGAAGGTACAGTAGCTGGCAAGTAGACTTGTCCTAGGGACGTCGGGCAAGTTGCGCTAAACGGCCTGGAGGGTTCAACATGTCTGCCACGTTCAACCCAAAGCTGAGCTGTTGGGGTTTAGGGATTTAGGGTTCAGGGATTCAGGGTTTAGGGACTTAGGGTTTAGAGGATCAGTGAAGCTCAGTAGACATGCATCCAAGTCACGTCTGGTGCTTCCAGTCCTGATCCTCTGTGCCTTAGGGTAAATCGGTGAGGCTTCGGAAAGCAGGAAGCGCGCTTGGCAAATTGGATCCATCTTTTCAGGGCTTTGCAAAACAACCCTGACCTTTCAGGACCTAAACCCCAGAATTTTGAGCCACATCTGACATGAGACGTTCTGGAACATGATTGCAAGTCTCAACTGGGGCAGCTGCGGGGTATGCGCCTGGTGCAGAATGGCCTTAGATTCAAAGGCAAGTCTGCGTCTTTAAAAGAATCGGGTTTGTTTTGGGGCTCCTTCGGCTGCTTAGAAGAGACACGTTGCCGACCCTCACTTTGCGAAGTTCACATTTGGTATATTATGGTCTGTTTTAATATATCAGGTATATTATGGTCTGTTTTGATATATCAGAGTATATTATGGTATGTTATAGTATACTATATAGTACATTAGTATATTAGTCTAGAATCTTTCTGTGCCAAGCTGAGATGCTGATAGCCGAAGCACGCGATGAGAGTTGAGGGTAAGATTATACACCTTCTGAGAAAGATCCCAGTCAAGGGAACCAAAGGAAGGCTGAAGGATTCTCAGCAGGGCCCAAGTTCGCCCTGAAGGTACCCTTAATTGGTTTTAGGGGCTAGGGTGTAGGTTTAGGGTTTAGGACCCTTAATCCTACCCCTTAAAAGTAAGCAGTGTTGGTGCAAGCCCGATCTTCAAAGACCCTCCAACTTACCCTGGGTACAGTTGTTTTTTTGACATCGTTGCTGGTGGCCAGTATGGAACGAAGGAATAAAGTATAGGGACAATTTCATGGATTCCCCTACTACCCTCCCTAATTTCTCTGTTAATGAGCCATAATTAACGCTAACTATCCCTAAGCAACTTGAATCTACGGGGAACATTGGGAGATAGTACAAGAGGGTAGCAGGGGAATCCATAACCGTTATAAAGTATAACATAGGTTTTGAGGACTATAGGGATCCTGTCCTTCTGTGCCTTGAGACAGGTCCTCACGAGGGGGGATCTCCTCTTTCGGGAACCTGCAGGTAGGCTCTGATGGTACCCATACGTGGGAAACCCCAAATCCCTAAGTCCTTACATTCCACTATTTGTCCCCGATCTATCTTCAAGCAATGACGCTGTCCTTGGCTCTTGCCGTGGAACACCATAACCCACCTCTCAGTATGCTCATAAACATGGCCCTCTTAGGCATTGTGGCTAGTCAACGAGTAGCATTGGAAAGCTATCTTCCTACAGCTACCATCTGGTCCTCTTATCAGCACTGCTAATGCCTGCTCAGCAACCCTGCCCAGCCGTTCTGGCATTGGCAGCGGCCGTTCCCAGTGCCAACAGGCAAATTTCTATCCGACTGATGCTGCACTGTCTGCCTGCGTGCAGCATGTGGGAGTGTCGCAGCTTAGGTGAATGCAGGGATATGCTTGGTGGACGGCACGCGAAATTTACAGGGGCTTGACAGGAGTCCGTCTGCAGGACTGTGTAGGGGCTTTTTCTGCGAAACTCCCAATGTTGCATGGGCATGGTGGGTTGGGAAATCTCATGTAGACCCATGATCAATAACCCCCTCCTTTAAGGGCCTAAATATTAGGATCCCAAGTATAATCCCCATTAAGAGGAGGGGTTCATTTATCAGGGGTCTGGGTTAGGTACCAAGTCAGGGCCTGCCTGGGACTGGTAGCTTCCTGGGATGATACGGAAGTCCGTGCCCAAAAACTAACACCCCAAAAACCTGCATGTTTCAGGAGAATCTGCCACATGGAGGTATAAGCTAATGCAGCTTTAGCAAATATGTCAGTCTGTTCGAGGATGCGGCCAGAAGGCCTTCAACCGAAAAAAACAGAGAAGTAGTCAGGACATCTTTCGGCTGCTACAAGCAAAGCTAGGAGCAGTAGCTAGTAGGAAGCCAGCATGCTGCCGCAAGTTCCTAGATCCTTCCCAATCAAGCTTGCCAGACAGAGGACCAGAAATGGGGTTGACATCCTCGGAAGCTAGCAACAACATTTCTTACTTGGGAGTTTCCAAATCAGGGTTACCTTTTTGGGGGCCCCCATAATAAGGGTTCTAGTTTCTGGACACTACAAGTACCATCTGTCCTGAGGGCGCATCTTCTTCTTACAAAACTTCTACAGGGCTATGTAACGGTAACTCAAGGGACCCCACGTCCACCCGGATCTTGGCAGCTACCCAACTATCCCTAAGCTCATAAGCCGTTACCCCTCGACACTCTCCAAGTAGTCCTATTAGTAACTTCCGCTGCAAACACCCTAAGTAGTGTAGGGGCCTGTTAAAGCAGAATAGGGGTTGGAGGGATATTATAATGTAATGTATGTAATGTAGCTATATATAGGGACAATGAAGGAATGGCATTATCAAATTTTCAGGCTTAGGATGAAAGGCCCTGTAAACCTTTTGATCCCAATCTCCGTGCATTTTTCCTTTTCATTCTCTATTTGATTCTCCATTTCTTGCTCATTATTCAAGCTTCTAGGCTAGCCTAAACCCTATATATCCTCTCTAAACACCTCCTCAAGGGACTTTGATGTGAATTATTGTGGGTCAGGGATCTACAGTAGTTCTGAGACAACCATATCACCCCACTTCCCATGTCATCGTTCATCATCTTCTTTTCCGTTTGATTTTCCATTATCCTTATACACTAGTACCCTAAACCCTGAGACCCACAGTCCCCCCATGCAATCCTCTCAATCCCCCTATGCAATCCCTCTAATTGTTACCCCCCTAGACCTAGAATGAAAATGAGATTTACAATAATTCCTTAGGGCTGTACTATATTGAAGTCCTAAGCCCTGAGCCCTAAACCCTAAACCTAATCCACCCCCCCAAGTAGTTCTGCCATCCCAGGGCGCACCATGGCAGGTTCCAAGGTCGGAAGAATTTTACACAATCACCTAGCGCACAGGGCTTAGGAATTTAGGGTTTAGGAATTTAGGGTTTAGGGATTTAGGGTTTAGGGATTTAGGGCTTAGGAATTTAGGGTTTAGGGATTCAGGGTTTAGGGATGTAGGGCTTAGGAATTTAGGGTTTAGGGATTTAGGGTCTAAGGATTTCGGGTTTAGGCACTTTTGGGTTCAGGGCTGGGGCTTAGGAGATTTTAGGTTTGGGCTTTTGGGCGGCTTCGGGTTTAGGGTACAGTCACCTGAGTAGAGTTTTTTTTGGTGGTTGAACCTAGAAAGATTATATTCCTTATATAAAATACTATACCCCAAAAGGAGGACTTACTCTATAATGGGTACCATAGTATCCCCAAATAAAATACTACTCACCTTGCGCGCAGAGCTTACGGTGCCAGGCTAAGGGCCGAATGGAATATCAGATGGAACAGACAGTGGAAAATGAAATGGAAACCAGCATTTAGATAGTGGCTTATAGGGATAACCCTAAACCCTAAACGAAGGGTTTCTAGGCTATCTGGGTGGGGATGACTTTGGGGTTTGGTTGTAGAGTTTTGGGTTTAGATTTGTGCGTGTCTTCCCCGTGCACAGGTTCATGGTAATCCAGCTCTGCAGGATGATCCGTTCTGATTTGTAGTCCCCCTTACTGTAAGTAGATAGAATATGGCTTTGGGTATGTCATGACAAGATCCACGTATACCCCATATTCTATCTACTTAAGGGGAACCATAGGGAACCGTAGGTTTGGGGTGTGAAGGTGGAATGCTTCTGTGCAAGGGGACTCTGGGACATGAGTGGAAGTGGGGTTAGGGATATATAGGGAGTATATTGGGGCAATATAGGGATAATGGAAAAGAAATTGGAAACTACTACCTTATCATGGGGTATATATCTTATGCTAGACGGCGTATCCTTTCTTTTTATAACCAACTCACGTTCACCATTGCCAGCAATCATCAGAGAGCTGACTACCCCTGTGGGCAATCCGGTATGGTTGTTTCATGTGTGTGCAGGAATTAGTTACTAGCTCGCGTCAGATTTCTCACATTTCTGCTGGGCTGTTGGCACAGACTGCGCGCTCCTACAATAAGTCCAAAATCGTTGCTACTCCTTCGGCCGCATGCATTGCATGTCTGACAGCAACTTCCCCAGCCTTTGCCGCACAAGTCTAGCGTGGAGTTGGCATTGCAAGGACCTCCTCCCACGAGTGCTTCCTCCTTTGCAGGTAGCATTGTTCTGGGCTTCAGGTGTGGGGCTATACGAAGAGAAGTTCAGAGCTCAAAATTGGAAGACGGGCGGTTTCGCAACAGGCACGGAACAGTAGGGGTCAGCCTACTGGGGGTCCGCAGGCAAAAAGGGAATGTAATCCCTGTATGATATACGCCCTTATTCCCTACTGACCTGCAGTAAGTCAGAGCTGCATGCAGAACTCCCACGACCTAAACCCTAAACCCTAAACCCTAGGACCTAAGTGCTGAGGAGGGAACCCACATAATCCCTCCAAAGCCTGAACCCAACCCTAATCACCTTGTAAACCCGAACTCGCACGGAACCCCCGAAGTCCCTAAAGGGTGCCATATAAAGACGATAAGACCGTCCAATGTGGATTAAGGGTTTAGGGTTTACTTTTCAGGAAACCCAAACTAGGACCACTCAAGGTATCACCCGAAGCTTCAAGAAGTCTCAGGAAAATTGGAAGTTGGGTCGAAGAAGGAAATACTCGCGGCCGCTGGGGCCATATGAGCTAAGGTTGGGGTTTATGTTCGGGACTATGCTAAACTACAAGAGGGACCCCTATGTCCACTGTTAAGAGTCCTTTGATAAAACTTGTATTGACAGTAGCTCAAATGGGACTGGGCCTAAATAGCCGTTGCCCGAAAATGGAGACATTTCTACAGGGAGCCGCATTATAATGGGAACCCCACTATAGGGTCCCATATATTATAATGGATGTAAATGTAAGGACATCCCCCATCTGACACCCTAAACCTTAAAACCTAAACCCTGAAACCTAAACCCCTAAAACCTAAACCCCTAACCCCTAACCCCTAAACTTAGCAACTTTGAGCCCAAGCGGCCTGGAAATGTTGATCAGTGGCCGCACACCCCATCCCATGATAGCAAAACCTCCAGCCCCCCCTAAAAATGATACTATGCTGAGAATACTATCCCCACCGCATGAACCCCTACGATCCATTGCAGCCAGTTTTTCTATAAAGCTCGGGACCGCGCACCCGCAAGTACCCTCCAAACAGACAAGAATGAAAAAGCGCCGTTTATACCACCCAAAACCTTAAACCCTAAATAAATGGTAGTTTCCATTTCCTTTCCATTATCCCGATGTCTCCCCAATATATCCCCTCTCTAACCCCAATATATACACCCTATATAACCCCAATATATCCCCAATACCTTAAACCCTAAACCCTCTATCTATAGCCATTATCATTCTAAAAGTGCTTCGAAGCTGCCAAGGGCTGGCATGCTTTCGCAGCGCCCGCCCGACGAGCCAGGCAAGATGGCCCCGTCCAAGCCTGGTCAAAATACTTAGGGCTTAGAGCTTAGGGTTTAGGGTCTAGGGCTTAGGGTTCTAGGGGTTTAGGGCTCAGGGTTTAGGGGTTTCAGTTCATCACGCTAAAAGGCTTAGGGTCGAGGAGTCTAGGGCTTCGAGAAGCTAAGCTACCATGATGTGGGTAATTTAGAGTAATTTGAATTCCCAATTCAAGGCCATTTTGGTACTATTCCCTATAAACCACCATTTAGGGTGAGGTCGGGTGAGGTCGCTTTAAATTGCCCAAGTGATGTAAATAGCCAGGCTTGATTGTGATGGTAGCTTACTTCAGACGCAATTTTTCTGGTTGAGCCGAATAAGATTATGTTCTTCTCGTGAGAGGCTATAACCAACAGGAAGGTATGATCGTACTTAATATTGAGACCCTCGATTTAGCATTACGCAGTTGGAGCTCCTTAACCGCAACCCACAAAGGATGAACACTGTTCTGAAACCTGCCCTTACCACACTTCTGGGTTACAATGGCAATATCCCTAAACAGTCTCTGTGTAAAGCCTACATATTGTAAGTTCCATCTCTTTGTCTATAGGTATTCCATTTGACCTTCCTTTTATTGCGGGAATATCCAGATATATACAATGGCACACTTTTGGCGTTTGCAGGTTCTTTTCCTGTATCTCGAATGATCGGCAAACAATTTGTGCAAGAGCACAGACTAAGCCCTAAATCCTAGCCCCTAAACCCTAAGTTGTAAATTTCCATGTGCTGTTAAACACCATCACAAGCTTGTGTCATGAACTCAACAATTATCCGCTGCCACTCCCGGCTCCCCCTAGAATCTTACATGTGGGGGATCGTCAAAATTATGGTCCCTTTTTGAGTCCCCTAAAGAAGGCCCCGTAAAATAATAGGGACCCAAAAAGGGACTATAATTTTGACAAGCCCCCATGTCTAAACTGCCCCGGCCTCCGTGCAATTGCAGACGCCTTTGACGCATGTACCTGCTCCTGTCCAAAGGATGGGGTTGGAGTATGGCCGTGTCTATAGGACTCAGGCATGTGCTAGATTGACTGGCAAAAGGCGCTGTCATGTCTCTGGAGGCGGTCAGCTTTTCTACCAAGCCAAAACCAAAGCCCAAAATGGCCCCAGTCAAACAACGTTTGATTCATAACGAATCTTGGAAACAGACCTCAGGTTCTGTGACAAAGCTCAAGACTTCGCAGACCAACGAAGCCGGCATGACCCGTAGCATAGACACCGCAGTGCAAGATGCAACGAATGCGTTGGCACATGATCGCTTGCGAAGGGTATGGTCCGGAACAGATCAGATGGCTACCTTCATCATGGTGGAATAACACTTCCCACCGAACATCTGAATCACTGGGAGGGTTAAGCACCAAGCTCGAACAATGCACCAAAAGTGTAGTGACAAAAGAGTGCTAAGAATGCCAGCAACGACGATGGTCAAGGCTCGAGTAGACGATCCACTTAAAGCCCGAAACCGGCAATAACCCCCATATAACCCTATAGACTATAGTAGTTTCCATGTTCCTTCCCTTATCCCAATATAACCCCTAAATAACCCTATCCACTATAGTAGTTTCCACTTTCTTTTCCATCATCCCAATAGAACCCCTATATAACCCTATAGACTATAGTAGTTTCCATTTTTCTTTTCCATTATCCCAATATAACCCCTATATAACCCTATAGACTATAGTAGCTTCCAACGACAGCGATGCAGCCTCTTATGGCTCCACAGTTCGCATCTGTCTGACAGCGAGCACCCCCAGCGTAGACCGGCCTGGATGAGCATGTTGGAAGCTGTTAGGGTCTGTAGGGTTGTATAGGGGTTATATTGGGATAATGGAAAAGACAATGGAAACTACCATAGTAGAGATCTTAGGGTTTACTTCCGGTTTGGGGCCAGTGTTAGGGTTGACCTGAAGGTTCATGGGGGTTTACTAAATACGTCTACGCGGGCTTTAAAAAAAACCCTTACATGCAATTGGGGAAACCCACACATAAGTTCAGGCAGGGGATCAGCAATGAAACCTTAGATCGGTAAGAATCGTTTCTGAGTCCCATGAATTCTAGTAGGGTTGATTGGGGGAATGTACGTGCATGTTGTACTTACTGCATTGGCAGGGGAATCCTGAACCCCAGCATTCCCTAAACCTTAAACCGTGTGGCATGGGGCTGGCCTGTCAAATGTCTTTATCGAAGCTGCCTGGACGCCCCTCCTGTAAAGTAAGTGAGCGGGTTGCCAGAAAACTGTTTCCTCTGACTGGGTTGCAGTTCAGAAAAATCACTTTTGTGGTTAGCAGAATACGGGTAGGATGGCTGCCATTTGTAAGTGAACTTACGTTTTTTAACAATGACCTAGCTGATGATCCCATGGCCTGGGGCACGTCTTCAAACGGGCAAGTGCAGTTTACATGTAGAGAAAACCGCCTGCCATCTCTAGGTATGTACATAGACAGCGAAATCCCACCACCCCTAATCCTAAACCCACCCTAAAGCCTAAACACCGTTGAGCCCTACATCCCTACACCCACAACCCTGAATCGCCTAATCCTCACTCCAAAGCCCCAATCCCCTCCAGCTTCAAAACGTCTCAGCTCCTGACGCTAAGGGAGCATCGAAGTTTGGAACCAAGTATCCTTGGTGAAGGGAAGGTTGTTTAGGGTTTCGAAATTTGGGTTAGGGCAACTAGGAGAAGTTGAGATGTTCAGGGGCTTCGGGGCTTTGGGTCTTAGCCCGATGGATATATGGGACCTGCAAATGGAATTGCTTATGGATGAGGCGCATTTGCAAAGCTTCCAGAAAAACCTTTTACCAACGGCAGTGTCGCCAACAGTCGAGTAATGCTTTTTTGGTGGTTGAACCTAGTAAGATTATGGTCCTTATATAACATACTATACCCCAAAAGGAGGATATAATCTTACTCTGTATTGGGTTCCATAGTATCCCCAAACAAAATACTCCTCATATCCTATAACCCTAAACCCTAATCCCTAAACCCTAAATAGTAGTTTCCATTTTCTTTTCCATTATCCCATTATAAGCCCAATATTATACCCTATATTCCCTATGTAAGCCCTATATGATCCCTATAACCCCTATAGTTTCCATTTTCTCAGTTGTATGTTCAAGGGACTGTTAGTCAGAGCCTGGGCTAAGCAATTAGATTGTTGTTCCGGGCGCTTCAGATTTAGGATGTATAGTCCCCCTTAAGTAGATAGAATATGGCTTTGGGTATAGTATAAGAAAATCCCCATATATCCCATATTCTATCTACTTAAGGGGGACTATAGGGATTCAAGATGTACATCGCAACAGCAGCATCCAGGGCTAGGGTTCAGACCTTGCAATGATGAGGGCGTAAGAAGCCAGCTTGTGCAGTTTGTGCTTTGGTTCCTGTTCCTGTAGGTTCCGGGACATACCAGCCATATAAAAGAGCTCCAAACAGCTGAAAATCAGAAAGATTCCTGGCAGCAACCAAGTTTCTCGGGCTCCAGGTATCGATCCAGCCCTCAGAAGGCGCCGCCTTCGAGGCTTGGGTGCAGGATTAAAGGCTTCAAGCACCCTTCAATTGGCGAAATCATGCTATCCCCACCTACGGTGGATAGGGCCATGAAGCACCATTTCACATCCCCACAGTACTGTAATTCAAATCCTGGTGATGGGCCAGGCCCAGAGGTTCACATCAACCCAAAGACGGAAAACAAGCAAGCCTACACTCTCGGACTTAGGGGTATGGGTTTAGGGTCACTCTCGGACCAAATAAGTTTGGGACGACAGTAGAGCACATGAAAATTGCGAGGTCTACTCTCCATGCCATCCCGGCCGTGTGCCTTATTGGTGTCGCTTTGTCAGTTCTGATGCTTGACACGATCGAGGGCTTAGGTAAAAAAACTGAAGTTAGCATCTTGGGCTACATTACGTGTAACGGGATTATGGGCATGACCATGAAGCCTTTGACTTGCGTGACTCGTCAGGCTTCACTCCCTTGGCAGGCTCTGAAAACTTGAGCTCCAAAGTGCCATCACAGGATCCAGTGAGGGATAGTCGAAAAACCCTGCCAGAGTAGGTTAGGTGTACGTATAGTATCCTAAAAGGAGATCCTGGCCCTAGAGCCTAAACACTCAATCCATCGTGGTACGCAAGCTTCCGTCAGATCTCTTTGCAAGTCTTGCGACAGGAAGGTCCGAGTGAGCTATAGTCTAAACTCCTTGAAAGGGGTTGTATAGGGGATTATAAAGGAGAGTATCATAGGGCTTTTCAAGGGGGATCCTAGGAGTTTAGATTCTAGCTCATGTGGCATTCCCATACCCCGAGCCCTAAATTAAACAGTTGCCAGCGTAGGGGTCCAGATAATTACCCAAATCATTTTGAGGTTTGCTTGTGGTTCCTTATACCACATTCATACACCAAATCTAGAACCATGACATTGGTAAGTATTGGTAGAAAACTACAACTACAACTCAACTTTCCATTTCATTTTCCATGTGATTCTCCATTATTGCGGTCCCAAAGCCCTAAACCCTAAACCCCTAAACCCTAAACCCCCAAACCCTGAACCCCTAAACCCTGAACCCCTAAACCCCCAAAACCTTGAACCCGAAACCTTGTAGTATGCCCCAAAACCTGCTTCGCCCCAGCAACTGGGTTGCTGTTAAGGAACTTAAATTAAGTTACCATAATGGGTATATATAGTAAATAAGAGGGTTTCCCCAATATAGTAACTTAAATTAAGTTCCTTAACAGCAACCCAGGCAAAGCCCCGGTAACCTTCGGGGAGCAGCCCTGACGATCCTCTACCTGTTGCTCCTTCGCAGGTGGTCTCTGGCTAAGGTTTTTTTTTTAGGGTTTAGGGGTTTTAGGGTTTAGGGTTTAGGGCTTAGGGTCAGGGTTTAGGGTTTAAGGTCAGGGTTTAGGGTTTAGGGCTTAGGACCAGCAAGACCACAAGGCTTCAAACCTCATGCTGCTAGCTACTATCAGCAGATGGTTCCAACAGCCATCACCAGGATGATGGCCAGCAATTATGCGTGCGCCTCTGGCGGCTGTCTCTGAAGTTGTCACTATGATGACTGCTGCGTCGGTACGGCAACTGTTTTGGTCATGGTTCTTTCCCTAACCTGTTTAGCATTGCCCGGTTAAACAGGAGCAAGGCTGTCCATCTAAGGATGGCATTCCAAGCCCCTATGATGCTATTGCCATCAAGTGGTCCTTGCCGTGGCGCCGTGGTGGTTTCCATGGCCATCAAATAAACCTCCCAACTCCCTAGCAAAACAGAGATCGCTGTCCTAGGATTCCGTGTATCCCTAGCAAGATCTGCCTCAGCGCCTCATGCAGCCAAAGTGTCGTGTCGTCGCCTTGCATAGCCCTACATGCAGGGTTAACACGAATACAAAGGCTCCGTCTCGAGCCTTAAATAAGCCGGGTTGCTGTTAAGGAGCTTAAATTAAGTCACCATAATGGGTATATAAAGATTAAAATGGTTTCCCCAATAAGGTAACTTAAATCAAGTTCCTTAACAGCAACCTAGTGAGGATCCGCAAATTTGGTCCACCCCCGCTGCTTTCTGGGGAGGAGGCTCGGGATTCCTTGCACCAACCTAACCCTATCAACAAGCCCCCCCCCCCTTCCCTGGATTGTCAACATTCCACCTCTAGCTATGATGGTACTAAACGGTACTAAACTGGGGTGGTCCATGATTAGGGGATGGGTTGTTGTTGGGGGGGAGGGGATGAAGAATAAGTCCCAACGCACCGTCCTGCGTCTGGTAGAGGCGAATGAAATCGACCTCATAGGTGGCCGGCAAAGTCCTCCACAGACTCAGGGTTTAGGGTTATGGTCCCCCTTAAGTAGACAGAATATGGTTTTGGGTATATTACAATAGGATCCCCAGATATCCCATATTCTATCTACTTAAGGGGGCCTGTAAGCGTGTGGAGTTTAGCAGGCCGGCGTGTTTTAAACTTATCCTATGAGAAGAATGGAGCTTGGCTCTATACATTGGCATCCGTGCGTTATCATGTGCCCAGATATGCATCTGAACATAGCTACGCACATGTACGCACACATTTGGGAATATGGGGGTTTCCAAAAATTAGGGGTAATATTATGGGGGGGCAAATAACAGAGACTAGAGTATACTGGGGTCTACATTGGGGTAACCCTATTTTGGGAAACTATCATATGGTAATTTCCCAAAATGAGGGAACCCCAATATGGACCCCCAAATACTATAATTAATCCTTATTATAAGAACCCCCAAAAGGGTACCCCTAATTTTGGGAAAACCCCATATGCGTTCGCATAAATTTTTGTGCCAGCAGAGTCCCACTGCAGCCTTGCTCTTGGCCAAAATCTGTTGCGCGGATGCACGCGCTCTAGCTATGCATGTCAAGGTCATTCCGTGAGCTTCCCATGGTCCCACTTGCATGATGGTTTCTTTATAGCTGACTAATAGTAGGGCTCCGGTTGAGAAGTGATTTCGGCACTCGCCACTCACTACTTGTAGTCTATCCTTTTTGTTGAGCTTCGTGTCTCCAAAGCTTCGCATAAGTCTTGCCCCATGCTTCGGGCAAGTGTGTTGGACGCTATTTGCCTCGCGATAAGTTTTGAATCGGGATACCTGCATAACGCTCATATTTCCAGGAAACACACATCATTCGTCTGTAATCCCCTTAGCCCTGAAAAAAGCAGTCTCTTTGGTAATTCCCAATAAGGTTATACTACAAGAAGTTAACAATACTTCCAAAATGGATAGGAGTCGCTAAATGAAGCTATCACCCTGAAGGCGACTCAGAAGACACCACGGCGCGCAACTCGCCTGCACCACTGGGAAAGAAGCAGGAATTCCTCACCCTGCCCCTTCCTGAGCTCAGATTCTGCTGGCTAGGGGCTAGGGTTTGGTGTTATCGTTAAATCGTTCGGACTGGGAGGGGGGGTGGGGTGGAGAACCACGAATAATCCTGGAATGTGTCTGTAAGGAAGCTCAATGTGAGGGTGCAACGCGCAGCAGAACATTCATATGTATTTAATTGGATACACACAACATGTGTAAATATATATATATATATATGTACGTATGACTGCGCGTCCCTATTCATCTCAGTATATGCGTATACCTACATCGATATACATGCATGGACAAGAAGGTGTCTTAGATGTAACTGAATTGTAACAGGCCCAGTCGTTTTTACTCTGCTCCAGCTGTTGGCGTTTTATGTTGTCGCCTTTTCGTTCCCTGTTTGTTGGCCAAAGGCGCCGAACGGAGTGTGAATCAATGCTCTTACAATTCAGGACGAACTTGTAAAGGCAAGCCGCCGGATTTGTAAAACCGGAGTTAATGCCGCTTCCAGCTGTGGAGCATGAAGGAAGCGCATCACCCTGAATCAGAAATTGAACACGCGGTCTTAGCTTTACGGCTCAGGGTGGGAACTCAGCACTCCCCCCTATCAAGAGCGCGGAGATCTTGCTCTTGGGTATGCGCAGTGCGTGCTAGAAGTATGCGCGCGCGGCGATAGCAAAAAGACGCTCCACCTGAGTCTTGAAAAGAACAAGAAAACAAAGCAAGGGGTCTGTAGTCTATATATATATATATGTATATACCGTAATATACCCAATAAGTGAAGAATCAGCTCGAAAATGCAATAGAACCTACTTCGTGGGGATTATAGAATAGGCACCCCGACCCCTAAACCCTAAACCCCTAGACCTTCACCCTTGAATCCTAACCCCCGAAACTCTAAACCCCTAGCCCTCAACCCCTGACCCCCTAAACCCTAACCCTCTAAATCACTCAGCAACCCCTTCTTCCATGCTCCAACTGCTTGGCTGTCGATGGAAGGTTCTACAACCCAGGATGTGGGTAGTTCCAGAAATGAGGGTTTAGGGTTTAAGGTTTAGGGTTTCGGGCGCC
>CAJNIZ010008436.1:0-14684 GCA_905231905.1 Symbiodinium pilosum
ACCCTAAAACCCTGAACCCTACCAAAATCCTTCCTTTAGGGAGGTGGTAGAGGGAGCCCCGCCTTGCTCTTGGGGTCCACCTTGAGGCATGCGTCCAGGACCTCGCCAGCCATCGTGTAGGGTTTACCGGCACCCCCCAAAGTAGATTTAGGGTTTAGGGTTTAGGGTTCAGGGCTTAGGGTTCAGGGTTCAGGGTTCTAGGATTTAGGGTTTGGGGTGTAGGGTTTAGGGTTTAGGGTGTAGGGTTTTAAGATTTAGGGTTTAGGGTCACGGATTTAGGGTTTAGGACTTAAGATTTAGGGTTCAGGGTTGTTTAGCGTTAAGGTTTAGGTTTTTGTACCGGAACCCCCAAAGTATGTTGAATACTTACCTTGTTGGCTCGTTTTATAGGTTCAGGCTATTTGCTATACCTAGTTTTAAGGTCCAGCTAAGACTTAGGGTTCGTAGGACTGAGGTTGATAAAGGCTTATCTGCTTACATAGGGTTACTTTGGCTTCTATAATGGTATACAGGTGTCAAGATTTAGGGCTTCCAGGGCTCAAGCTTCAGATAAGGATCACTTTCTGGGGTTCTGTTGGATCTTGGAGTTTTGGGTCAGTTGCGGTCTTTGGGAACACAGCATTCCGAACATAACGGCGAGGGTTCGGATTCACAAAACGTTGCGGATGAGATGCCGCATCGGAGACCTGGTCACAGATCTTGTCCGGGTGACCCTCGTTCCTGGGCAGGGCAATCTGTTGGTGCCAGGGAGAAGGGTTGGGGCAGGCCAAGGAAGAATCAACAACCCTAAGGGTCCAAGGACCCGAATAATAGGGTTTTAGGGCCCAAATAGTATAATATTAATGGTTTGGGCTCTAAAACCCTATTATTAGGGTTGTTGAAACTGCCATGCGACACAACAAGTAACAGATTCTTCGAGAGGTTGCTGGAAGAGAGCAGAAAACACATATTGCCAAAAAAATTGTCCAGAGGAAAGAGAAAATGGTCTGCCAATTCACTGCCAATACCACCAAGACTGAAATGATGTGAAAATGGGCCCCTCCTTCCTGCAAGAAGCACTTAGATTCCTAAAATGCTTCCAAAAAAGCAGCAGGCACTGGTGGACCTTCCAGAACCCTGTGGAAAAACCCAGCTTCTGTCCTTGAAAAGTCGTATCAGCTAAAGGGACCCTGAACCCTGAACCCTAAACCGTAGAGCTTAGGCAAAATGACGGCCGGAGCCCAAACAAAGAATGGGTAGGTTTTGATGGGCGCGGGTGCTCCTGAATCACAATGAAGCCCCAATTCCATACTCCAAAAGCCTCAATACAAAACAAATGCCAACGAGATATAAGCCATAGTCTAAACTCCTAGAATCCCCTTTATAACCCCTATAATAGAACCCTGTATAGTAGCCTATAAAAGCCCCTTTAAGGAGTTTAGACTATAGCGTATATGGTCCGTTTGAATCATAAGGAGTGCACGTAAGCCCTCTGATCTTGGAAGCCCACAATGTGATTCATGTAGCATGGACCATAAACCCTAAACCCTAAACCGTAAACCCAAAACCCTAAACCCAAAACCCTAAACCCAGATACCAGGAAGTGGTGCCCCGAACCTCCTGCATTGCATGCACTCCTGGGGCTCCCTTAAGGGGGTTTAGGGATCTAGGGTTTAGGTCATACTTGGAGGTTCATAGGGACATAATACATGGGTTAATGATAGCTGGGGTGATTATGTGGCTCATAGCTGCTATAAGTATACATTACTAAGTCCCCCTTTACACCCCAAGTATGGCATGGGTCTTAGTATAAAGACTCCTCTTTAAATCCGGGAAACCTCGCCACGTGGGATGAAGGGACTGATTGCTGCTAAGTGACCTAAACTTCGTGACCGTAATAGGTATGTATGCATATTACTCCAAGATAGTAGCCGGAGTTAAGTTCCTACCTAACCTCAACCTAGGTGGGTGTCCTAGAGGCCTAGAAGGCAGAATGCTTCTCGGGCCTGTAGCTCTAAGACTGACAATAATGTTTCTACCCTAAACCCTAAACCCTGAACCCTGACGCCCTAAACCCTTAACCCTGCAGCGGTTTAGGGTTTAGGGTAGTTTACCCTAATTAAACCCTAAACCCTCAAGCCCTAAACCCTTGTATCCCAGCAAAGAATCACGGACTCCGAGGAGAACAGGAAAGTGCGAGTGGTTCCTTGGCTTTCGCGGGCGCCAGAGCCAAGTTTGAAAGCTCTTCAAACCTCTACAAACGCCCTTGAGTAGATAAAATATGACTTTGGCACATTCTAATAAGAAACCCCATGTACCCCATATTCCATCTACTTAAGGGGGGCTATAGCTATTTTCCCATGGCTCCATGTAGGAACTATTTATAGGGTTTAGGGCCAATGTAGGTATTATCCATATAGTTAGAGCCTCAGGGAACCTCTATTTGACCAGTTAGAGATTCTGCCGGAACCAAGGTTGATCGAAATTGCACAAAAATTCAAATAATGTCCTAGCTGATGCAGGCTAGGGGTCGAGAGGTCAAGTGGACTTCACAGCCGAAGAGCTCTAAACCTGAAACCCTAAGCTTCAAACACGTGACCCTCAACATGGCATATGAAATATTCTTATCCACCCTCACATTACGCGGAATCACAGGTAGTTCTATTAGACTGCAGTTAGTGTCAGAGGAACCTTTTTATGGGATTGCGTGTTTCTTTGAGGAGGGTATAACTGAGGCACCCAGAAGAAGGCGAATGGAGCTATTCTAGTAGGAGTGGGAAGCATTCAATCCCAGGCATTTCAATGTTGTGCCAGGGTTTCTTCTGCAAGGAAGTCAAACGCAGGTGAGCCATTGTCTAAACTCCTAGTATCCCCCGTAATAAGCCCTAAAGTAGTCCCCTGTATAATCCCCTATATAACCCCCCTTAAGGAGTTTAGACTATGGCTCATGTAGTTCAAAGCTTCCTTGGGTTCCTAGTTATAAGGATAAGAACATAGCTCTGTAGCCTCCTTTGAAAAATGTACAACACATATGACGACAAGTACTTGTAAGGGGCAATAGGATTTTACTGTACCCGGTTTTACCCTGCGGCTAGAAACTTTACAGGGTTTAGGGTTTTAAGTTTTGAGGTTTAGGGGTTTAGGATTTAGGGTTTCAGGGTCTAGGATTTAGGCTGTAGGGTTGTTAGTTTGACTTTTAGGGTTTATTCTTTCAACCCCGCAAGCCCCCAAAACCTAATTCACAGAACCCTGAATCAAATGGAACAGATTTAGGAGCCCTGTATAGGGGCTATGGCCCAGAACAATTGAAACATCTTCCCAGGAAGATCCCAGTTTAGCTTGTGAATTTTATTCTCGCTTACAACTGCACGTAAGGGTGAGCCCGTGTGAGCTCGCTATGAATTGCCCATCCGAACCCAACATGCCTTGCCCTTCCCCAGGCAAAATTGGAAGCCCACACATAGCCTCCTTAACACTCGAAATAGTCTAGGAAGGACCCCTTCTCAGATTCTATAACAGTTTGGGAGGATCTAATCCTGCAAGCTGATGCCATTTTGCCTGAAACCGCAGACGGGTTGCGTGCCTTCTTCTGCGCGGGCTCCGCCATGTTTAAGAGACAGGCAACAAGTCAGGGGAGGAGTGCAAAACTTGGCTTCGAGGCGCTGCGGATAGTCAATGGAGATTTGGGGGTTTCTCCACAGTAAGGGTACCTTTTTGGAGGTCCCCATAATAAGGAGCATAGTATTTGGAGGTCCATATTCGGGTCTCCCTATTTGGGAAAACTACCATTTCACGCAAAGACCTTGTACTACCGAAACGCTGTACCACCGAAATTCCTTTTTCAGGTGATTACAGGCACTTGAAAAGCCCTAGAACTCCAGTTACCTAACTAATGGGTTCTGGGTTCTATATACCCTCTAGTTACATAGCCCAGCAACCTACCGCTTAGGTAACTGGGAGCCCAAGGGAAGGCTTCAAAGGCTACACTCCCCAAACTAACATGGAAACCCATATGAGCTAAAGTCTAAACTCCTAGTATCCCCCTTAATAACCCATATAGTAGTTCCCTATATAATCCCCTATATATTCCCCTTTAAGGAGTTTAGACTATAGTTCATATGATCCCTTTTTAGAAGGACTGTGGTCTTTATAGGGCCCTTTTTTTTGCCAGTGCACCCTGTGAGGTATTGTCAAACCTTGGAGCTCAATATCCTGGGTCGGGTCTAGGGTAGGAATAGAGAGCGAAACTGCACTTAGGGTTATGCAGGATCCACACACTCGCTCAAACTAATATGGAAGCCCAGAACTGCCCCCACAAAGACTACTGCCCTTGAAGCAAAACGCGTTCTCAGTTTCAGCATTAAATTTCAAGGGATGTAGCACCCCTTAAGAAGCTAAAACATGGGGCTCGCAAAGATTTTTTATAATATGCCCAGAGCCATATTCTATCTACTTAAGCGGGACTATAGTCGCTCCCCATGAGGCTATGGGTAGAGACCCCGAGTCCCTTGACTGCAGTTTCCCGCCTCCTCGATGCAGGCAGCTTCCCGGCGGCGCACAGCCTCATGGGGATATACACTCCCGGAAACTAACATGGAAACCCAAAACGGGCCCTAAAAAGACTACAGTCCTTCTAAAAGGGGGCTATATGGGTTTCCATCTTAGTTTGGGGGGATATACCGGGATTATATCTCATCTGGGGCTTTCCCAAAATTCGGGGTACCTTATTGGGGTCCCTATAGTAAGGACGATAACATTTTGGGGTTGATATATGGGTCCTCTTATTTAGGGAAACTACCATATTTGAAACGCCTTAAAGGGTGCTATATAGGGGAGTAGGGGAGTATTATAAGGGTCATTAAGAGGCATACTAGGAGTTTAGACTATACCTTATATAGGAACTACACTGAAAAGGTCCCCGGGCCCTAAAGTTACTGGGGCTTAGTAGGGAAAAGGCAATACATCATGCTGATACAGGGGCTTTAAAGGCATGATACTCCCTACTTCCCTACTAACCCTAAACCATATGTGGGGATTATACTCGTGTAAGTTGAAACGAAGCCACTGCTGGCTTGGCATGGGGTCTGGCATTGGGGGATACACCCCTACCGCCCCACCCAATAACGAAAATTCCTGATGTAGCAGCCAATTTCGACCTTCATCTCGCAGCAAACCCTAAACCCTAATCCCTGAGGGTTGTTAAAGTTGACAGTCACCAAGAATGGCGTGATGCGCCTGATGCCTGGCATGCATGGCTATGGTCACAACGACCTAGCAGACAGTTACGCAAAAGCTGCCCTGCATACGCTCCCGGATCACATCGCTATGCTGCACAAGCATGCGCTGCAATCCTTGCAGGTGCTTCGTAAGCACCAACATGTAGTCTGTAAGCTCCAACGCGGTGTTTCCGATGTGTTCAAATCGTTGAAGAAAGACACGGGGGCATTCAATCTCGCATCCTGTGCCGGCAGCTTCCGTCATGCAAAGTTTCCTTGAGGGAATCCAGATGCTGAATTTTGACAAGGGTTCTGCCTTTCCGGGGTTGGGACGTGAGCCCAACTGGAGTGTTTTCCTGCTGTGCCCTCCTTTTGCCAAGCATGTTTTCGATTGGTTTTGCTCACACGAGTGGGTCCAGGATGATAGAGGGTTCTCCATCTTGGAATTCTAACTGGCCCTGCATAGACAGCCCTTAACTGCGCAGTTGGTGACCTTTTCGCATGTGGTTCGTTCCATATTGCATCATTGTGAATGCCCGTGGAAACTGTCTAGTATGTATGCCCTTAAACCTATTGAAGTGCCTTGTAGAGTCCCGGCGCTTCGGGTGAGGCCAAAATACTTGCACGCGAGGATTGTTCTGCAAAGGTTGGCTTCCAACATGGGAAGCACCTCGTACAGAGAATTCCTGAAGCATGGGATAGCGGTAACTCGGAGTCCCCTGCCTACGCAGCTCGATTTCCAGTGCCCTCATGCCATTTTTAACGCGGCCAAGCGCCTCCACAGACAGAGGAGCTGACTGCTTGTAGTCTGATAGTGTCATTGTAGTGTATCTCCAAGTTGAAGCTTCGAGATCGTCCGAGCGACTGCACGCATAAACCCTAATCCCTAAACCCCTTGAACCCTAAAGCCCTTGAACCCTAAACCCTAATCCCTAAACCCCTTGAACCCAAAACCCTAATCCCTAAACGCCTTGAGCATCCCTCGAGCTTCGAAATCCTGAACCAAGCCGAAAGCGCCTGGGTCGTGTGTCTGGGCTAAGATTCAATGCCTACCTGGCCTACCTGGACCCCAAAAGTCGGGTTTAGGGTTTAGAGTTGAGAGTTCAGGGCAAATAAAATAATTGCCCAAAACCACTAAAACAGCTCAAAAGGCCATTATTCTACATACTTTTGGGGTTCAGGTACTGGTAACACAAGCCCCTCCTCCAAACACCTAGACCCCAATCCGCTACTGTAAATTCTCAAGACTTGACCCCAAGCCTCTGACCCCTCCACCTAGACAAGCCTTCAACCAGCTCCTAAATTCTGATGCCCAGACAAATTGTACGTTCTCATTACATTCTTCAGTCTGATAAACAACCTTAATAGATAGGCCCTAAACCTTAAATAGTAGTGTCAATTTTGTTTTCCATTATGCCGAACCCTAAATAGCAGTTTCCGTTTTGTTTTATGTGCCATTACCCCAATATAACCCCAATATATGGGGGGGGGGGTTCCTAAAATTAGGGGATACCTTTTTGGGGGTCCCTATCATAAGGACTATAGTATATTGGGGTCTATACTGGGGTCCCCTCATTTAGGGAAACTACCATATAGAACGCTAAAGACACTACCAACTGAACCCTAAACCCTAAACCCTAAGCCCTCAGCCCTAAACCCTAAACCCTAAACCCTAAGCCCTAAACCCTAAACCCAGAACCCTAAACCCTAAACAGTTACTAAGCCGAGGCCCAGCCTGCCAGTCAGCAGACGAGCTTCCTTCCTTGACGACCTTGGGCGAGGGTTCCCTTTCTTAGAGGACCCCGAAAATAGCATAGTAATAGGTAGTTTCCCAAAATAAGGGGACCCCAATATAGACCCCAAAATACTATAGCCCTTATTATAGGAACCCCCCAAAAGGTACCCCTGTTTTTGGGAAAGTTTCAATAAGAGCACTAAAATCTACGATACGAAGCCTGGGGTGCATGTGGCCCCAATTTCGAAAATCAGTACCCTAAACCCTAAACCCTAAACCCTAAGCCCCGTAAACCCTAAACCCTGTTGTGAGTGATGAGCATCTCAGCACCATCTGCAGAGCTTCTGAAGGATTGCTTTTGCAAAGGCTGCTCCGGAGGAAAGAAGCCAAGTGAGTTCACCTCAAGACCACTAGAGCGGTTTAGGGTTTAGGGAGACCCCTGATTCATAAAAGCCCTCCCCTTAATAGGGATTATACTAGGGTTTACTAATCACAGGACCACTAGATACCTCTCTAAGACACGAAGGCTTGACATATATGCCAGAAACATACATCCTCCCCATGAAGCAGACGGACATGCCGCGCTTGCCCTCCGCGTTCTCCTTTTTGGAGTGCGCAGCGGGATCTGTTGAAACTCTCCTGACATGTTAAACAGAGTCCAACTCCAGGACAGATCCCTAAGGCGATGCAGATAGGACCAAACCCTGACAAGGACTTCTTCGATTGGGATTACACTAGGAACCCACAGGTTTTCTTAGATGGGTGCTCCGTGGGGATCTCCCTGGCAAACCCAGAACACTTGAACAGCGAATCCCATGTTGACTGGAGACCATGACGCCGAGAGTCTAGAACCCGAGAACTCACATCTGTTCATTACGCCTAGTTACAAGCGAGCTTCTGAAAACAAGCCTCTTAACCCTCCATCCTAAACCTGAACCCTAAATATCCCTAGTTTGTAAACCAATGTAAGCCAATATCTTTTGCGATCGCGCGAATTATGTCAAAGGAAGCGCTGCCCGCAACGCCGCGAGCTGCGCCTGTGGACGCTTTAGCTGGCAAATCTTCATAATAATTGGGTGTTTCTAGGGGGTCCCACCAGTAGTCATGCAATTTTGGGGTCAAACCCTAAACCCTAAACCCTAAACCCCAAACCCTAAACCCTTAAACCCTAAACCCTAACCCTACATTCACAGAGACTACTACTTGCCAGACCTTCACTTCAGAGCCTAAAACTTAGCCAACTTGGGACTATAACTACTGCCTACGCCCTAAACCGTAAACCCTGGACCCTAGCCAAATCCTAAACCCTAAACCCTACCTAAACCCCAAAAGTATGTAAAATAGTAGCCCTAAACCCACAATAATAATAGCCATAAAGGCCATTCTTTTACGTACTTTTGGGGTCCAGGTATACTCTAAACCCAAACCCCAAGTACACAAATCTTGGGTACACGGACCCTAGAGCGTAGCTAAATTATGCAGCCTCATCCTACTTCTCCTCAGTAGTTGTTCATAGGGTCTAGGATTTTTTGGATTTTTGGGTGTAGGGTTTTAGAGTTTAGGGTTTTAGGATGTTAGGGTTTAGGGTTTTTGGAGGTTAGGGTTTTAGGATTTTAGGGTTGGTTTAGGGTTGTGGAGTTTAGGGCTTTAGGATAAAGGGTTTATGGATTCTGTTCATATGGAAAAATCGAGTACGTGGACCCTTGGGGCAGTTTGGGGTTTGGGGTTCAAGTGGTTTTCTTAGGCTTTTCGATTAGAGCTCAGGGGCGAGGCTTCAAGGGTTCACCCTGGTATATAAGGAGTTTGGCTTAGAAATGTTGAGAGGTTTTAGGCCTCAAGGGGGCAAGAGTAGAGAATTTACGAATTGAGGGCTGTAGCGGTCTTAGGGCCTTAGAGTTAAGTTTTCTTGAATTTAGGAAGCACAACCTGGTGCCTGCGATCTTGGGAATGCTGATTATAGTATGGGTTCGGCTGAAAAACCTGTTGGTTCAGTACTTGGACCTTCAGGGTTTCAGGTGCTGCTTTCAGCCTTAGAAACACGTTCAAAAATACATCATCTAGAGGTTAGCTAGAACGTCACAAGGATAAATGGTGAAGTCCACTGCATGTACGACTGCGCCTAGGGGGGGCTGGCGCTCAGTGTTCTCGGATCTCGCACCATCAGATGTGTGAATGAAGTTCAGCGCTATAATACCTTGTCTGTTCGCTGCGCAGCGCACAGTAAAGATTGCAACACAACGTTCTATGAAGTTTATCGTGCTTTTGTCGCTGATCTTGCCTGCCCAAACGTCCGTCGACACCCGTCCTAACTCCGAACCCAAAGTTCTACAGCCTAGACAGTAAACTTTAATCACAAACTCTAAACACCAAGTTCTACTGCCAGAATCGTTGCCATCCTTCCTCACTTACACATCCTTCAAGCTTCAAACAGCGGCGCGGTTTCTAGCAAGAGCTTAAGGTCGATTGTAATAGACTATAACGTGTATCTTAAAGCATTATCGTCTCTTATAGTTTCCCTAGGGCTCCCAGTTGCAAAAGTAGTAGGCTACTGGGCTATGTAACCATAAGGTATATGGAGCCCAGAACCCTAAACCTCACTCCCTAAACCCTAAAGCGTAATCCCCAAACCTAAACCCTAAGCCCTAATCCCGAAACCTAAAACCCTAAGCCGAATTCCTAAACCCTAAAACCCTATGCCCTAATTCCTATACCCTAAACCCTAATCCCTAGACCCTCAACCCAAAACCCATCACGTAGGTAAATGGAGCCCTAGGGTTATTCTGGGGTAGGCCTGGCTGGTTCTGGCGCCCAAGCAGCAGGGAAACAGCCTCGGGGTTCGAGCTTTGGTTAGTACGGGGGTTGTGTGTTGAGCGAGGAGTTGGGATTTGGTGGTTTAGCTTCGAAGTCGTTTCGGGTTGCGGATTGCGTGCATGGGATGTAGATGTGGTTTACAGTTTGGGCTGGGAGGTCATCATGCGAAGCAGATTGGCGATGGGGACGATTGCAATCGGCGATGATGACGATTACAACCGTCGTCCTGGTACAAGCAGCGGTGTCATACAAGTGGTGAAAGGTACCAGCCTGACACGCATGAAGTAGCAAGGGTAGTATGAGCCGCCCGTGGAGTTTAGCCTTTTCTTCCAGTTCCTCTACCGACCCTCGAGCTCACGAGGCTTGCTCGTCTATGATTGTTGTACAGGTGTCTTCTTTCAGAGAAGCTTCGGCGATGAAGTCAACAAGCTAAGCGTGGTAAGGGAAAAGTCCGTTGCAGGTTTGGATCCGAGAGCCACTGCTTCCTTGTAGGCTTTGTCAATTAACGGCTTCCCCCCTCTACGCGTCTAAGGAAGCGAAGCCCGAACCCTACTGGACATGCATTAGTTGTTGTCAGACCCACGCTCAAACAAAGGATCCCAAAGCCCAAAAAAGCTCCACTTGCGTTACAGGCAGTGAACCCTACGCTCAAAATTCTCACCTTGTAAATTGGAGTCCGTGAGCCCAAGACTGAATCCGCCAAACCTCAACCCATATGAGCCATTGTCTAAACTCCTAGTATCCCCCTTGATGGTCCCTATAGCAGTCCCCTATATAATCTCCTATAGAACCCCCATTCAAGGAGTTTAGACTATAACCCATATCCTCAGCTTTCCTCCAAGGCACCCAGGGCGCCAAAACCGCTTTCCAGCGCCGTGCCGCCAAAAAGCGACTTCAGGTGCCCTACGGCTTCGCTGTGGTCCTGCTCACAGGGTCTAAGTCAATAATACTTAGGTCCCTTTTACAAGGGGATATTTTGGGATATATAGGGTTTAGGGTCCATGTACCCAATAATTTGGTACTTGGGTTTGCGGGTAATAGTAATTAAGGTATATGCTTTGGGGAAGTATATGATTATTCCGTACTTGGACCCTTTGGGCTGCTCAAGTGGGAGGTCTACGTAAGGAGGTGCTATTAGCTTTCCTGTGATTTTCCTGTTCCTATCACCATCAGTGCTCTACATACAGATAAACATACCTGAAATGTACGCTGTCCCATTTTGGGATGTAAACTGAAGGGTCATGTATGGTCTGTAGAGTAGCCAAAGCCAGATCAGGTGTAGCGTCCGATGGTCAGGGTGTAGATTCCTTTTTAAGTCAGATGCCTGCTTCGCACACGTCGAGTCTTCAAGGACCCCAGCGTTTTTGTCCAGGTTCAGACTAGTCCCACGGAGCGCCAGTGCTTACACACGTTTACACATAAGCACTGCGTGATGTTAATTAGATGCGGGTATCAAGACACAAGGAAACTGGAACTGCATTTTCGGCCAGCATCCTCTCCTCGTGGCCTGATACCCCATAATTACCATGATACGACTTCTGTGGCGCAGCAGGGGCTCAATGACTACGATTCTGGACTTTCTTGGTTTAATGGACTCATACAGGAGCCTTCACAGGGGAACCGTCATTATGTTGGTCGATAGGCCCAAATAAACTGCACGTTCATTGAAGTGCTATAACAGGCGTACAGGAACCCCCGGCCCCAAAGTGTGAAGTGCATGGGGTTGCTGTTAAGGAACTTGATCTAAGCTATCTTGACAAGGAAACCCTATTGTCTAGTATATACCCATTATGGTAGCTTAGCTTAATTTCCTTAACAGCAACCCAGAAGCATCATAAATTCCCTCAGTTTCCATTTCATTTTGAATTTCCTTCTCCATTTGATTTTCCGTACAGGGGGCTAATGAAACTTTGTAAATTCCTCAACAGCAATCCAGTCCAATGTGGCTTAGGCCTCGCAGTTTAGGCTTTGCGCGTGCTTTCTCTCGAAGGAAGCACCCGAACCTACTCTCCCCCAAACTGACCCGAAACCTCCTAAGCCCCAAACCCCCCTCAACAATAAACCCTAAAAATCCACCTAGTCCCTGAACCCGTAAAAAATTTAAGACCTAAATCTTTTCCAAATGTTTCCAAAACACTCCACATCAGCGTTTAAGTTGCAGGTGAGGGTTAATTCAATAACAAGCAGATTCTGATTACCTCAACTCTCAGCATAGGTCCCTATGACTATCACATGACCCTTGGAAGGTTATTCTTTAACTGTTGTTCCTAGGTTCCCCAGTAACCCCTTAATAATAAGGGTACCCTTTTTACTACCATTCAATTTCCATAAGGAGACCCCCAAGTAAAAAGGGGAAAAGGGTGCTACTGGGGTACCCAGCATCCCTAAACCCTAGCCCCTAAACCCTTAATCCTAAATCCTAAACACTAAACCTAAACCCATTTTTCAAGCCTCCACCAGCTTGTTCACTTCATCCATGCGCTTGTCCACCTCTTTCCTGGGGCTGTGGCGTTCTAGGGGTTTAGGGGTTTGGAATTGGGGCTTCGAAATCAAAAGGCTTACTGATGCTCAAGGGGGCTTCGGGTTGAGGGTTGAGGGCAAGGCCTGAACCATGTCTCCATTTTGAGGACTTCCTAGTTTTCTGAAGTGGCCCTCAACATCCACCATTTGGAGTGAGGTCGTCATCATTTGTCCAGGCTTTGCTTTCGAGCACTAACTGCAGGGATCAATTGCCGAGTCAAACAACATTCTGGCACCATCTCCTCTCTGTCTTCTTCCACCGTCCCTCTCTATCCCCTCTCTCCGTTTGTCCCCTGAGTCTTGACAATCAAGCACCACTCTATCTGAAGAACTCGACCTGACAGTGAAAGTCTTCCTGCTTATCATGGCATCCCGATGCATCTGATACAAGCTGGATACCTCTCGACACCAAATCTCCTATGTCACCTACTAGTTCGGTCCGCGTCGTAGGGACCACCAAAACAGGGCCCACCCATTTTCAGGAACCCTGAAGCCCTAAAACCCAAACCGTTAACTCCAAGACCCAAATCCGAAGAGAAAAGAAGAGTCCCCCTACGACATACAGCCCTCAACCCTAAACCTTACACTCCCCCAAAATTACCATGGAAGCTCAAAGGGGCCTTTAAAAAACTCCAGTGCTTTTTAGAGGGGCCTTCCATGTTAGTTTGAGGGGAGTGTAAGCCCCTTGAACCCATAAACTTGAAACCTAGACCTCAAGCCACAGTATTCTGGAAAGAAAGAAGGATCCTTTTTACATAAATACCAGGAATCCCATACCCCCCAAAAAAGTATAAAGCCCTAAACCCTATCCTGGCAGCAAGGCGACTGAGCTTCCAAGAGATGCTTGAGCTGGTCCCTGAGCCCGTACTTCGGTGGATACTAAAAATCCTGCATGACCCTAAATACCCTAAACCTTGGGAATAATGGTACTATAGTATACTAAGGTCATGCAGGATTTTTAGTATCAACAGTTGGGCTTGAGGGTTCAGCCTTTAGAGTTGAAGGCTTACAGAAATATGGCTTAGTTTCCCAAATTAGGGGGACCCCAATGTAGACCCCCAAGTACCATGATCCTTAAGTATAGGAGGCCCCAAGAAGGTACCCATAATTTTCAGAACCCCCATATTGGGGCTGCGCTTCGGGTGTTATGATGAATATGCACTTGGGGATTCAGGGTTTGAGGTTCAGTCAGTCTAGGGTTTAAGTCTCGCGGTTACGGTTTAGGTCTTCAAGGGCTCAAGGTCTGGGATTTTTATGGTTTGGGGTTCAGGGTCTGGGGGTTGGCGGTTCGGGTTCACGGCTAAAAACAGATGATGGGCAATGAAGGGGCCTACATCGTTCCAAAACATGGTTGCGGCAGTTTAGTGTCTAGCCTCGCAGGTATTGCGCCTAGAGAAGCCTTCTGGCTCTTCCAGGCTAAGGAGACCAAGATTTCGCGAAGTAGGGGTTGAGGTCATCTGCTCCCGGGTCTGGTTGTCAAAGACTCGGACAATGAGGGCTTTATTAATTAGTGGGGTTTGGGCTTAGGGTTTAATTAGGCTTGTTCTTCCTCCCTCAAGCGGGGGCAGGGGCATGTGTTCGAAGTGTTTTGGGAATCATTCCAATTAACATGACGGAACCCGACGTTTGACCCTGTCATGCCGGCACAGCACTCATGCACTGCACTTCACTCAGCCAGTAGTTGCAAAGGCGCTAGCTTCGAAACTGTTGCAACACTTGGGACCCGAACGTAGACCTCAAGCAATATAGCTTCTTGAATGAGCCCGAAACAGGAGGACTTAATGTCTTGAGCCATTCAAGTCCATTAATCCATGTGGACCCCAAAACCCGCAAAACATAAGTCTCTAAACATGGGCAGAATCCCTCAAACCCTAAGCCTCCTTCTCCAAACCCCACACTAGAATAACAAGACCCTTGAACATGGGGCAAAACCCCCCTATACCCTAAACCCCATCAGTATCCCAGTGGCGGATCCAGCTTTGACACGTCATCCGTGGTCCTTGGTGGCTGGCTCAGCCGCAGGGCTTCCTAAGCCCTAAGCCTTACAGCCTAAACCGGTTCAGGATCAGGAAGCTAGGACTGGCTGGTGGGGCTTCTGTAGAAGTCCGCTTAAATGGCAAAAGGCGGTGTCTGCAAAAAATCCTCAAACCCTAAACCCTAAACCCTAAACCCTAAATACTACAGATAAATCAACATGGGCACATAATGTACAATCATCCTTTTGGAGTTGAGGGACTATTGTGGGTAGAATCCTTCTTAAACTTAAGTAGGCAGAATATGGCTTTGAGTATATTATAATAAGATTCCCATATGCCCCATATTCTATCTACTTTAGGGGGACTGTACATGGATCCCAGGGTTGAGGGCCCATACTAGGGGCCCATAGTTTCAACCTAAGGGTTTAGGTTTCAGAGCCGGGCATA
>CAJNIZ010008442.1:0-14681 GCA_905231905.1 Symbiodinium pilosum
TTAACAGCGACAAATTGTGCTGGTACAGTAACCTGGAGCAGTGGAGCGACGGGAGCTACGATCAACGTAGGAGCGGGCACATACACAGCAACGTGTAGCAATGCATGCGGCACTTCAAGTGTAAGTAATTCGGTAGTTATAAATACAGGGCAATTGGAAAATCCACCTGTGATATCAGCTGATAAATATGAATTATGCGGTAGTGGCTCGGCGACACTAACAGCCATGAGTTGTAATGGCTCTATTCTATGGAGCACGGGGGCTACGGGAACTACATTAACAGTTAGTATGTCTGGTGTATATTCTGCCAAATGTGTTAATAATTGTGGAACAAGTGAAGGAAGTAACCTAGTTGAAATAATATCGACTGGAAAGCCTAAAACGCCAATAATTGCAACAGATAGAATTAGTGTTTGTGGCGAAGAGAAGGCGACCCTACTGGGAATAGGTTGTGACTTTGAATATGTATGGAGCAATGGAGCTACCGGAGAGAAGATTGAGGTAGGAGCCGGAGACTACACAGTTAAGTGTGTGAACTCTTGTGGACAAAGTTCTGAGTCAAATGTGATTCAAATTGTGGGGAACGGGATACCGTCACCACCACATATCAATCCTAATAAAACAAGTATATGTCTTCCGGACTCAGCTATGTTAATAGGAGAGACTTGTATGGGGACAGTAACCTGGAATACAGGTCAGGTAGGGGATACCATTTATGTAAACAAAGCAGGAACTTATACAGCAGTGTGTAAAAATGCTTGTGGTACATCTATGGTCTCCGAAGCTGTAACAATTACCGCAGGTGGTAAGCCGTCTGCACCGAAACTTACGACGACTACAGAGAAGATCTGTGAGAACGAAAGTGCTATTCTAACTGCATCAGGATGTAACGGTACACTTACCTGGAGTACCGGGGCAGTAGGTTTAACACTAACGGTTACCGAGCCTGGTACATATACCGCGACCTGTACGAATACTTGTGGAGTTAGTGATAATTCAAACAAGATAGTGATCACCCGTAAAGTGAATGGTTGCGGCACTTGTGTGGTAGAGAAACCTGTGGTAATAGCAAGTGAGATAGGAATTTGTGAGGCCAAAGATGTAACCTTAACTGTAGGGAACTGTAATGGTGAGGTTATTTGGTCTTCAGGACAAAAAGGTGACACAATAGTAGTGAGGCCGTTTACGACTACCAGATATACGGCTATATGTAAAGTAAGTGAGAATTGTATCAGTACAGTTTCTGCTACGACTACTATAACTGTTGGAAAAGCGACTAAGCCAATTCTATCTTGTAGTACTGATCTGGTTTGCCCGGGTGCCTCAGTTACACTAAAAGCATACGGATGTGATGGCATAGTTAATTGGTCTACAGGTGCTACTGGTCAAACATTGACTGTAACCCCTCAGGTAAACACTAAGTACACTGCTTTTTGTTCAAATGGTTCTTGCGTGAGTGAGAATGCTGATTCTCTTGAAATTGCAGTAGGAAGACCTAACAAGCCGTTTATTACTTGTAAAACAACTTCTATTTGTCTGGGTGAAACGATTACGTTGACTGGCTCTGGTTGTACGGGGACATTGGAGTGGTCTACTGGTGATAAAGGTGGAGTATTAAACACCGTACCTACAGCTGCTGGAACGTACAAATACACGGCTATCTGTAAGTCAAACGTGGGTGATTGTGCTAGTGAGAAGTCAAACGAGATTATTATCTCTGTAGGTGCTGCATTAACGACTCCTACGGTAATTGCGGAAGTTCTTAATGTTTGTCCGTTTGAAACGGTTGACCTAAGCAGTGCACTTATGAGTGACCCTACAGCAGAAGGTATGTTTGAGTTCCATGTAAGTAACTCAATCAACTCGGCCTTGGTGACAAATACAGGAATGGTTGGTTCAGGTACCTATTATGTCTTTGAAAGAAGTGCCTTAGGATGCTACAGCAGTCCTGCATCAGTAAAGGTTTCTGCTACGGATTGTGGAGAAAGTGGCATTGGACCTGATAGTACATCGTATATTGATATTGCCATTAGTAAAGTGTCATCTGATTCTGTGGTGGCCTTGGGAGATACTGTGGTCTACACGGTTACTGCTAAAAATGTAGGGAATTATACGGCCACAAAAGTTTCTATGAGGGATATCCTCCCTGGTGGATTAACTTTTGTGAAAACCTCAACAGGGTCATCATTTGCCAACGGAATGATCATTGGTAAGATGGATACACTGAAAAAAGGTGAAAGTTTTGTAATGACTTATTCTGCAATAGTATCTGCTTCTGGTGCCATTGTTAACAAAGCTGAGTTACTAAGTGTTGATCAAATTGATAATGTATTATCAAACAACATTAGTGTGAAGGTGATTAATGATCCAGAGACAGGTAGTTTGATTGGAGCTTCTAAAGTGGCTGGTCAGCCGGTAGATCTTGGAAATAAGATCTTTGAGATTCCATATACCATCTATGTATCTAACATGGGAGGTGAAGATCTGTCGAATGTTCAGGTGACTGATGATTTGGATAGAACATTTGGAAACGGTGCCGTCATACTTGATGATACAATTGCCCTTACAGCGGAAGGCACACTCGGTGTAAATCCTGCTTATACAGGAAGGTTGAATGGTGTAAACCTATTGATAGATTCGTTAAGTAGTCTTAAAGTAGGAGAAAGGTTTGCCATTAATTTCAAAGTGAAAGTGGATATATCTGGTGCCAGCACCGATTCATTTTTTAACTCTGCAATAGCCTTTGCCGGACTGGGAGCTGACCAAATTTCTGATAAGTCAACAAACGGAACCAATGCGGACCCTGACAATGACGGAGATCCCAGGAACAATGATGAGTTGACCCCAATTGATCTGAATGTAGATAGCTTAACTGTAAGCCCAGCCATTGGTGTAGCACTTAGTGTGATTGATACCATGAAACATGACGACATCAGTTATGACATTACGTACAGAGCAATTGTAGAGAACTTTGGTAACGTAGATATCCATACGGTGAAACTGTTTGATAGCCTGACGCTTACTTTCAGCGATACACTTGACTTTGAAATAGTCGGAGTTCCGGTGACTAATTCGAATGGCGGACTGAAAATTAATCCTGATTTTGACGGAGAATCAGATACCAATATTCTAAAGAGTGACTCTACCTGTATTCTTGCCGCTGGTAAGGCTGATACGGTAATCTTTACGGTGAGATTGTACCATGAGGGCAATGCAGGGCCATACTCAAACCATGTTATTGTGTACGGTAATGCAAATGGAGTTATGGTAATTGATACCTCAAATGATGGTTCTGTGATTGACTTAGAAGTTTCCAGCCCTACAGTTATTACACTTCCAATTAGCGGATCTGGTGATCTGATAGTAGGAGAGGGCTTCTCACCAAATGGAGATGGCGTTAACGATACCTGGAATGTGAAAATACCAACAGGTGCTACGGTAGAGACCTTTGAAGTATATAACCGTTGGGGTCACTTGGTATGGAGACCTGAGGACGGAGTGAATATAATTGATCTCCTTAAGTGGAATGGAAAGTCAAATCAGGGCATAAGATTTGGTGAGGACGAATATGTGCCAGACGGTACTTATTTCTACAACATCAAAATCAGTACTGAGGCGAAGCCAAAAATCGGTTATATCACAATAGCGAGATAATAATTGAAGTTTTGATTACAGGTGCCCATCAATGTTTTACGTTGATGGGCATTTTCTTTCATAAAAGGCACTCAGGGGCTCTATTATACAAGAATGGCAAATATCCACTGTTTACATTTAAATTCAGTACAGAGCCTTAAAAACCGCGTCTGTGTGTGGCTTTTTATATAGATCAACAAGGGGTTGACTTGCAAGAAGTGTGGGTAGAATATAGGAATCAAACATATATTTGGTCAGAATATAGAAGGCATCCATGAAAAGGTATGAATTGAAGAGATTTTAAATTCTCAATATTCTTTCAGCTTATTGGGTTAAAAAATGCTTTGGTAGATAAAACTAGCTCTATAATAAAGATCGTGTAAAGAGGTATGAGTAGAATTTTATTTGTCCAAAAGCAGATTCCTTTTATCTGTGCGGGAAAAAAATAGCATTTCCCATAATTAATTGCCCGTCTACCAATATATTCCTGAATAAAGGATTAAAAGCTAGTTGATGTATAACTCCATCTCCAAAATAGAATGACCCGGCGATAAAGCTATCTTCCATGAAGTTTGCGGCTTTTTCGCCCACATAGCCACTAAGAAGCAAGTCAGAGGAAGTGCCGGAAGCGAAACTCGTCTTAGATTCCTTTATCTCATAGGTCGGTATACTATTTAGGATAATATTGGCTCCTTCGGGCAATCCATGAGAAAGGGAACTATTGTTATTCATCATCACGTTGAAGATTGCTCCCTGGATTTGATTTTGCGGTTCATTTTTGTTTTTTGAATAATTTATCTCATCCAGATTCTTCTTCTTTAGATTTCCAATTTCCAAAATATCGGTTATACCCAAGCCATCTTCTAGTAGAATCAATTTGCCGCCATCCGCCAGCCACCTCTTTATCCTGTCATCATTTAATGTAAGATCTTGATAGTTTCCATCAGCAAAGATTAATACATCATAATCCGATGGATTTATGGAAGGGAAGTCCTGAATCCATAACTGAGTAAATGGATAATCTATTTCCTTTTCAAAAAAGTACCTGCAATCGCCAATGGCCGTTTCATTAGTTTTTTGCCCAATAATGAGGCCGATTTTAGGAGGAGTAAGAGAGCTTAATTCTTCACTTTTTATGGCTCGCCAATCTCTTTTGTTAAGGTTCTCAATCTCGACCCCATCGGTGTTTGCCACATTGCTTAACTCACCAAAAGCCTGGGCGTCAGTGCTCTCACTTTGACTAAAATACAAATAAGAAGGTGTCTCTGCTGCCTTAAAAAAGACTTTATATTTTTTTTGGAGAGCCAGACTTAAGAAACGTACAGCAGCAGTCGAATTATAGTGTATTCTGAATGTTTCTGCATAGGGGTTAATTTTATGAGTCTTTTCATTGGTGGCCAGCGGTATGTTAAAACTTGAAGATAGCCCATACGCGGGCATGTGAAAGAGATAAGGCAAAGACCATCCGCTGATGTCATAAGTCTTAAAATCACCCATTCTTGATTCGGGTTCAAGTAATACACTTACCAGATGTCCTTTTGCCTGCATGGTGCTAACCAAAAGATCACCTTTTTCAATTTCGGTTTGTTGTATTTTTCTGGTAAAAAAACTATAGCCAGAACAGCTGAACGATCCATCAGCAAGTTTATAGTCAATCTTCAGACGATCTAACTGTTTTAGAAGTCTGGCAAAGTTTGCTTCATTTGTTCTTTTAATAAGATAGTAGTCAAACCGACCAACCCCTTTCTTTATGGCCTCGGTATAATATTTTTGATAGTTTTTAATGATTTTTTCAGACTCCTTACCGAAATGTTCAAGGAGCCTTTTTGAAACCTCGAAATGCTTTTCAATTCTATTTTTCAAGGTAAGTGTGTCGCCTTCAGGCTTTACGTACAAAATACCGGCTTCCGCGGAGCCTCCTTGTTCAAAAGTAATGCCTATAGCTCCATTAAAAGTAGCATAGGAGTCGGCATAGGAAGGGTAAAGTAGATCAAATTCCTTTTTGGTAAAATAAAGCCATCCTTTCTGCTTGAAAAGACTCTCCAGATAATGACCTAGCTTTTGAAATTGCTCTGATTGATCACGACTAACTATCTCGTGAATTGGCTCTGCAGATGGCGGAAAGAAATAGGACTTGTAAGCTTCCATTTCGTGAAAATCTGCATGGATATGTGGCATCCAGTCATGATAAACCTTCATTCGTTGTCTGGTTTCAGATTGCTTTTGCCAAACCCAATCTCGGTTGAGATCACTTAAGTAATGGTTAAAGCGGCCTTCTGGCCATTCCTGATTATGAGTAGCAGAGTTTCGATCAAAAACGGGTGGAGTAGTGTAAAGTGACCTGAACCTTGAAACATAGCGTTCTCTTCCATCAGGGTTTTGGTTAGGGTCAATAATGATTATTTGGTTTTCAGGAGGGTTGATGGTGCTTAGATGATGGAGAAACTTCATGGCAACTTCTGAACCTGAGCCTTCATCTCCATGAATGTTATAGCCCAGCCAATAAATCAGATGCTTTTCTTCCTTAGCTATGCCGGTTTCTAAACCCGCATTGATAAGATGGTTTGCCCTAATGCTTTCAAGGTTCTCTAAAGTAGATTTACTGGCGTAAATGAACAAAAAGAGTTCGCGTCCTTCTGGAGTCTTTCCGTAACTCAACCGCTTAAATTTATCAGGTGAAGTCTTTAAAATATAATCTGAATACTTTTCAATATCTGAATGGTAAGAAAACTGAGAGCCAAAGGACTCACCAATCACTTTTTCAGGGGGTAGTATCTCTTGTGAATAGAGGGGGAATGAAAGAAAGATAAAAAGAAAGAAAAACGGTTTTAAGATGTTTTTCATGAAGTGCAATGTTTAAAAAATACAATAATTGGATAAATCCTTTTGAGTATTGCATTTTGCCCTATCTTTTTTACTGATTTAAATATTTGTTTAATTTTTTTCGGGCAAATGTTGTGTGGTTTCAGAGAACCTTCTACTTTTGCATCTCAATTCGGAGACGAGTTGAACATAATGTCAAAAACAGGTAAGTTTTTACGCTTCTTGCAACGAATTATGGGACCAGTCGGCCCGTTCGTCTAGCGGTTAGGACACGGCCCTTTCACGGCTGAAACACGGGTTCGATTCCCGTACGGGTCACGCAAGTGACAGAAAATGGCCTCATAATCAGACGATTGTGAGGCTTTTTCTTTTGGTGTAATAGCAAGTGTAAAAGTAAATTAAAACTGTCTACTAATTGTTCTGACATCAAAACAGTAGTAACTTCAAAAATCTATTTTAAAAGTAACCTCTGAATTTTCTACATGCAACTGAAACTTTCTGGTCATGATTCATTCCATTGCAGACCTTACTGGTTAAAAAAGGGATTTGACTTTGTCATAGAAGGGAACAAGTTTTCAGATAAGGCTGGAATTGAATTAGGAGTTGGGCGAAACATGGTGAACTCTATTAGATTTTGGCTAAAAGCTTTCGATTTGGTAGATGAGAATGACGAGCTAACTCAGTTGGCCCAAAAGCTTTTTTCCGATGATGGATGGGACCCATATTTGGAGGATGAAGCAACCCTCTGGTTACTCCACTATAAATTATGTTCGGTACAATACTCCAGTATTTATAGTCTAATTTTTTCTGAGTTAAGGAAATTACGTCCTGAGTTCTCAAAGACTCACTTTTCGGCTTATATCAATGAGATTGATAGTAATCAATCAGCCAAGGTTGTGGATACAGATTTCGCGGTATTTACCAGAACCTACGGCAGTAATAAATCAAAAAATAACGTGGAGGATAGTTACTCAGGTCTATTCTCTGAGCTCAATTTATTGACAGAGGTAAAAAAGAATGAGGAAAAAAATATGGTTTACCATATTCAAAACTCTCGTTACTATTCAATCCCGTGGCAGATCATTTTATTTTGTATCTTAGATAACCCTAACAACGGACTTTCAGTAAGTATGAATGATTTGTTCAATGGTGATTTAGCCTTGGGCAATATTTTCGCCATGAATAGAGATCAATTGGATCAAAAATTAGTTGAAATTACTGAATCTTTGACTGGGGTTACATACTCCAATGATGCGGGCTTAAAAGTCCTACAGTTCAAAAAGGAAATGTCTGCAATGCAAGTATTAGAACATTATTATGAAAGCTAATTACGCTCCATCCACCAATATAATTAGAGATGATCAAGTAGACTTGAACTATATAGTTACACCAAACACGCAGCGTTCAGCTCTTCAAATTTTAAGTGATTATCGACAAGGCTTTCGAGCCTTTAGTATAATTGGGTCATATGGCACGGGAAAGTCTTCTTTCTTATGGGCTTTTAAAAATTCGCTTACCCGAAAAAAGAACCTGTTTGATGTAAATTTACCACAGGATGTAATTAATATTTCCTTCATAGAATTTGTCGGAGATTATGAATCTCTAATTTCGGTATTTAGAGATCACTTTTCTGTTGAAAAAGACTACACAAGCAATCAGATTCTTTTCGATGTTATTTACCAAACAGCAGAACAAGTTGGGAAAAATGGGCTGTTAGTTCTTGTTTTGGATGAGTTCGGCAAATATTTAGAGTTTGCAGCCAAAAATAATCCTGAAAAGGAGATGTATTTTATTCAGCAGCTCGCTGAATTCGTAAATACCCCTGATAGAAACGTCCTCTTGTTAACCACGTTGCACCAAGGGTTTGATTCTTATGCTTTCGGTTTAAATACTAATCAAAAGAACGAATGGTATAAAGTCAAGGGAAGACTACGTGAAATTGTCTTTAATGAACCTGTTGAACAGTTGATGGCTCTTGCTGCCAATCAAATGGAAAAGAGCTGCGAGGGTAGGGCTTTTGATTATGAGTCATTTTTAGAATTTCAGGAAAGGAATAGAATTCTGCCAGTGGATAATTCATTTCTGAAAAGATTGGTAGGTAAGCTTTATCCTTTTGACATTTTTTCCTGTTATGTAATAACTAAGTCTTTACAGAAATATGGACAGAATGAAAGGTCGCTTTTCTCTTTCTTTAGCTCATCTGAAAACTATATACTCGAAAACTTTACTGCCCAAAGTAAAATATTTGATCTACCGGCTGTTTACGACTATTTATATGCAGAATACTATTTCTATCTGACAACTAAGGCAAATGCCGATTATAATAATTGGTCTGAAATCAGGAATGCACTGGAAAGAATTGAAACGTTGAAGTTTGAAAGTATTAAATGTGCAGAAGATCTTATTAAGACAATAGGAATTTTGCGGATTTTTGCTTCTAAAGCTGCACAAGTTGACCAATCATTTATTTCCGGATACCTAGGTCATAAATATAACCCAAAAATAATTGAGGCAACCTTGGATGTCCTTAGGAGTAATAAAATCATTAAATGGTCTGATTACAGCCAATCATTTAAAGTTTTTGAAGGATCTGATCTTGATATTAATGAAGCCCTTTTAAAGGCGGATAACCAGATCGAGGAGATAATCAATGTGGTGCCAAAGTTAGAAACGCATTTTGAGTTTCCGGTTGTAGCGGCAAAGGCTCATTCGTATGCTAAAGGCACTCCTAGACTTTTTGAGTATATTCTTAGTGAAAAGCCCCAAATAAAGAAGCCCAAAGATGAAATTGATGGTTTTATCAACTTAGTTTTCAATTCTAAATTGAATGTTGAAGAGTTTGAAAAACTCTCCGCTGATTGTAATGAACCTATACTCTTTGGCTATTTCACTAATACCGATAGAATTATTGACTCTTTACGTGAAATAGAGAAAACCAAAACAGTTTTAAAGGAAATTCATAGTGATAAAGTTGCTGCTAAGGAGTTACAATCTATTTTGAAGAGCAATGAAAAGTTATTAAACCATTTCGTAATGGATACCATGTTTGATGGAACTGTGAAGTGGTTTTATAAAGGAGAAGTAATTCAAATAAGAGGATCTAAAGAGCTGAATAAGCAGCTTTCCAAAATATGTGATAAGGTTTATTTCGAATCGCCGGTTATCAAAAATGAGCTTTTCAACAGACATAAGATTTCAGGAACAATTGCCGGTTCAAGGAAGACTTTTTTTGAGGCCTTAGTCAATCGTTTTCAAAAGGAAGATTTGGGCTTTGATCAAAGCAAATTTCCGCCGGAAAAGACTATTTTCTACACGTTATTACAAAAAACGGGTATCCATAGAAAAGAGGGGGAAGTTTATACGCTGACTGAACCGTCCTCTGATTCTTCCCTTTTTTCTCTTTGGAAGGTTTGCGATGAATTTTTGAACAGCACCAAAACAAATGGCAGGAAACTGACAGACCTTTATGAATTACTTTTGTCTGCCCCAATAAAACTTAAACAAGGTGTTGTTGATTTTTGGATTCCAATATTCTTATTTATTAGAAGAGGGGATTATGCTTTGTACAGCAGCGGAATTCTGAAGCCATTCGTTAACGAGCAGGAGCTTTATTTGATTACCAGAAACCCTGATCATTATACGGTCAAGGCCTTTGAGATGAATAATCTCCGCCTTACGTTCTTCAATAAGTACAGAGAAATTCTAAAGCAACCCAAAACATCAAAATTGAAGCTTGACTCCTTCATTGAGAGTATTCGACCAATTTTGATGACCTACAAGGGGCTTACAGTTTACAGCCAGAAAACTCGAATGATTTCTAAGGAAGCCCAAAAGCTCCGGGAGTCAATAGCAAATGCGAAAGAGCCTGATAAGGTGTTTTTCGAAGAGTTTCCGGCTGCCTTGGGATATGATGTGAAAGAACTAATTAGTTCTGATAAAACTTTTGACTCCTATATTAATGCTTTCCAACAGACCTTGCGTGAAATTCAAAACTCGTACAATGCTCTTCTGGACAGGTTGGAGATGTTTATTCTAAAAGAGCTGATTAAAAAAGAGGTAGACTTTCTGGAATATAAGGATCTTCTAGGAAGACGCTTTACCGGACTGAAGGATCATCAGTTAAATCAAAATCAATCTGTATTTCTACAAAGAATAAATTCTCCTTTAGATGATCGGGATAGTTGGTTGGCCTCTGTTAGCCAGGTAATTATCGGTAAACCATTACACTCGATAACAGACAAAGATGAAGCAGTACTCAAAGAGGGTTGGCTTCATATGATTCACGAATTAGAGAACCTCTCTAGTATCTATGAACTTGATCCTGTCAATGGTGAGGAAATTGTAAAAGTGGAATTGACTTCTTTGAGTGGCGGGCTCATTCCCAAAACTGTCAGATTGGAAGGTTTTGAAAAAGCGTTGGTTGAAAAAGTAAAAGGAAGCCTTGGAGATACTAAAGAGAAAAGAATAGCTTTATTGGTAAAATTGTTAAAAGAAGAATTTGATAGTGAGTAAGATAAGACATGTACTTGGTATTTCAGGTGGTAAAGACAGTGCTGCTTTGGCTATTTATTTAAACTATAAATATCCGCAGATAGAGTTTGACTATTACTACACGGATACCGGAAAGGAGCTAGATGAGACTTATCAACTTCTGGAAAATATTGAGAGTTATTTAGGTAAAAAAATTACAAAACTTGTGGCTAAAGATGCCGCAGCAAGTCAGGAAAATCCATTCGACTTTTTCTATAAGTCTTTTCGTGGGTATCTGCCTTCTCCAGTAGCCAGATGGTGCACCCATCTCATGAAGTTAAAGCCTTTTGAAGAATATGTGGGAGAGGTAACGCCAACATTGTCATATGTTGGCATTAGAGGTGATGAAGATCGAGATGGCTACATTTCAAAGAAAACTAACATCCAGTCTATTTTTCCATTCAGAAGAAATATCTGGAGTGAAGATGTTCTTTTGGAAGTCTTCCGTCCAGAAAATGCTTCTGATTTGATGGATGTAGTTTCCGGGATTCATTCGGGCAAAAAGCTAGATAAAATATCTCAACTCACTGCTGAATCCATTGTAATGGATCGTCAGCAGAAAGATTTAAGAAACCAGCAGATAAAAGAGCGGCTCAATGGTATTTTAGACCTAGGTGTTTCTGAATTTAATCATGCCGTTTTCCGTCTTCTTAAAGATTCAAAATTTCCAATTGGAGTAGAAGAAGACTACTTTCTACTTGATAATGAAGATGTTTTAGTTAGGGAAGACATTTTTAATTTGCTACGAAATAGCGGCGTTGGGGTTCCTGCCTATTACGAAAAGAAAGAATACGAAGTGGATGGCATGAAAGGTGAATATGCTAGAAGCCGTTCCGGGTGTTTCTTCTGTTTTTATCAACAGAAAATAGAGTGGATTTGGCTTTATGAGCAGCACCCAAACAAATTCAAAGAGGCCATGGAATACGAAAATCTGGATGACAGTTTTACTTGGAATCAAGGCGAATCTTTAGAAGACCTAATTAAGCCAGAAAGAATTAGAAGAATTAAACTAGATCATTTAAACAGAACTGATAAACTAAAAGCTGAAGATTCACCCTATTTGCTAGACGTATTGGCAAGTAGTGAAGGGGTTGGTTGTACTGCTTGTTTTATTTAAATATTATGAAATTCAGAATTGAAACATGGAGCATTAAAGATATTATTGATTCACACTCGGATGATTCGCTTAACCTAAATCCAAAATATCAAAGGAGATTTATTTGGACATCAAAGGACCAACAAACTTTGATTAAATCAATTCTTTCCGGTTTTGCAATTCCAAATATTTTCTTGTTTGAAAACGATAACAAATTTGATGTAGTTGATGGACAACAGAGAATTAGGACAATTTTAGGCTTTTTCCGAGGAGATTTTAGTCTTCCGAATGGGAAAAAGTATAATGTCGAAGAACATGAAACCATTTTTCAGAATTATTTGGTGCCAGTAACCATTATTGAAGAAATTGGTGCGAATGAATCCATTGAAGAATTTTATTCTTTAGTGAATAGTTCAGGGTTAAGACTAAATCGCCCAGAATTAAAAAAAGCAGAATACTTTGATACCAATTTTCTAAAACTCATAAATGAGCTAACCAATAGTTCTACGTTTAGTAACCTTGACTTATTTACAGAGTCGACTACTAGGAGAATGAACGATGTGGATTTTGTTTCAGAACTCCTGACAATTCTTATCAAAGGAATAACCGATAAAAAAAATACTGTCGACAAGATTTTCGATAAAGATATCTCAGAATCTGAAGCAGATAAATTTAGGGGAGAATTCAATGAAATTATGAATAAATTTCAAAGATTCAATTCTGTACATCCTATAAAAAAAACAAGATTTAAACAGCGTAATGACTTTTACACCTTATTCGCTTTTATAAAACGGAATCTTAGTTTACCGGATGAATATTTTGATTATTTCTATAAACAACTACTCCTTTATAATGATCATATAGTGCCAGCGAATGAAAATTGCCAGCCTTTTCAGGAATATTCTTTTCATTGTATAAGTCAATCAAATTCTAAATCGGCCAGAGATGAAAGAAATAAAATACTTGAATCCATATTCACTAACAAAAAGGAAAACCCTTCCAAAGCACAAAAGCAAATATTGAAATATTTTGGTGTTGAGCAGGAAAAGCCTTTAATCCTTATTGACAAGTACTATCTAATTAAAAACGATCTCATTAAATCCTGACAAGTTTTCATTTAGGCATGAAATACTACAAAAAAAATATTCATTTACACCCTAAAAATAAATGGTACCTCAACACTTTGAGATTCGATAATGAAGATTATGTTTTAGATTTTTTAAACCCACAGAAAAAAGGATCTAAAGGGGCTAATTCGAATGTTTATTTGATCAAATCTTCAAGCTCAGATTGGGAAGGGGTGATTAAATTTTCAAAGTTTGATATACTCTCGATAAATAACTTTACCCAGAAAAGAATTCTTCGATTTTCAAGGGAAATTGAGGCCCTCACAGCATGTAAGAATAATGGAAGAGATAGAATAATAGATATTGAGTTTAATAACACAATTGAAATCGACGGCCGTAAATTTAGCTATTATGTAATGGAGAAGGCGGAATATGATTTAACGACTTTCCTCAACAAAGAAGATATTACAATTCAACAAAGATTTTCCTTATGCCTTGAGATTTTGGAAGGTATAAAACAGTTACATAGTTTGCGAATTTATCACAGAGATATTAAACCTGATAATATTTTATATACTGCCAACGGGTGGAAAATTGGCGACTTGGGATTGGTCGATTTTAGAGAGTCAGATTTTGAGATTGAAGAAGAAGGAGAAAGAGTTGGACCCATTGGCTGGCTTAGCCCAGAAGCCGCAAATAAATTCTTATGTGAGGGAGTAGGGAGAATGAATTACAATAATCACGATCTTACTCTTAATGAAGAGTCCGATATTTTTCAATTAGGGAAATTATTCTGGTATATATTTCAAGGAAATATTCCCATTGGCCAGATTGTTTTGGAAGATTTTATTTCAGGAGATCAAGAGCTTTTTGAAATATTATTTAAAATGCTGTCCTATTCCAAAATTGGAAGGTATGATATGCCTACTTTGGTTGAAGAGTTTGAAAGAAAGTCGGAAGATTATTTCGCCTGATCAATCCCCCAAGCCCTGCATCATATCCTCCATCCCCCCGAAGTTTAGGATAAAGACAGAGTAATAATTATCAAAAAGGTCTTTTAAGTAACCACCCAGCTCTACATTAAAATAGTCATCCGAGCCTTCTTTCTTTTGTCTGATTTCATAGCCCCTACTTTTGGTTATGGTGTAGAGAAATAGGGTATGAAAATAGGCTGTTGTATAATACTTTCGGTGAGCTACTTCAATTTGCTCCGCATTTGGGTTTCTGTATTTTGAAATAAAGTCCTTTAAAACGGAACTATCCATATTGATAATAATGGAAATCAGTGTATCTCCCTCAGCTTCTGGGATAATTACAGTTTTATATTCCATTTCCAAGCCTGTTGCAGAAAATACATCGTCCCAAGTAACAGAGTTCTCAACATCTTCCTTTGCTTCCTGAAAAGCAAAAATCATTTGAGGCAAACCCATTGGTTCATTATCATCTTCCTCTTTAGGTTTGGGTTCTTTGGGCTTTTCTTTATCGGCAATTTTGACCATTATTATTTGTGGCTATTTCGGAGTGACCATGCC